>LOEQ01002642.1:6837-31749 GCA_001685075.1 Bramus lutescens | reverse complement strand
TATATATATATATATATCCCTTGTGTATTCAAGCAGTCATTCTACTGTCATATTTATATGCAGTTTTCTTTACATATCAGTCAATCAATTTTTAACACTTAAAATGTATTTTAAAGACAGCATGTATTTGAGTCATGTTTTAATATTTTAGAAATTAGTAAGCTAGTTGAAATTATTTTACAGTATATATAATATTTCATTATTCTTTCAACTGATTTATTGTGCAGAATATTTCACTGTGATATAGTTTTATTTGTTTAGTTGTATTTAGATATCTGTGCCTTTTGTGTTGTATTCAATACAAAGAAGAAAGGCCTGCTGTAATCAATTCAGGGAAGAGTTTCCCTCTAATAAGGAAGCATTTTCTTCTGGTTGTCTTGAATTTTTTTTTCTTTTGTTAAAATATTTAACCACATCTCTGATAAAAGCTCTTTTGGAACTTGGATACTTCACAATTAAGAAAACAATTAACAATGTTAAAACATGGGCTAATTATTTGAAACAATATACCTCAAAAAATGTAATCAAAAATTTAGTATTACCAATCAAGAAAAAGTATAAATCGTAAACTGGTTGAACAGGATTATGTACAATTCCACTAATGTTAGTGTAACTACTGCTGAAAAGTAACAAGAGAATATGATGTGTTGGTAAGAATGAAGAAATAAGAGATACCCATTCATTTCAGATGAAAATTAATCTATATATTTATTATGAGAACTACATGGAATATTCTCAAAAATAATAGTAGATCTGCTCTTATCAAGTAAAACTACTATTATCCAGCACTCCATATATGATTATGTATTACGAGACATAAATTATGTTTGTGAAGGAGAAATCTGTACTTCAGTGTTTATTATGTCACAGTTTATACCAACAAAGATATAGACTAAGTCATGCCTAACAAAGAATAGAATAAATAAATGTTATACACATATTCACTTAGAGATCACTACTATACTTAACAACAAAATAATATTTTCATTCGTGTTGACAATGAGAGTATTAGACTCTGAAATAAACCAAGAAGAAAATGATCCATTTTGTATTTTTTAAATTGCAAGAACAGATATATGTACTACGATCTTTGGACATGAATAAAAGACATTTAGAAAGGTAGATATTGGGTACTTAAAGTTGGAGAGAAAGGAGGAATGTGATACAGAGGTTAAAACTAAGTTCCAGTTAGATAATACGTTTAAAACATAAATAAATTCATGAAAATATAATTCTATTTAATACTACATTCATCTTGTGTATAAGAGTTTTATTACACAATACTTTTGAAAATTGATCAAAATAAAAAGAAATATATAACTGAAACTATGCCCAGTTTATGACTCTAACAATGAGAAGTAATCATTGGATCATTTGCTATACAGCATTGTTGTATTAATGTTTTGAAAGTATATTTTATCACTGAAATTCAATATGCATTTTATATAGTATATATACACAGATATGTATATACATATTAGTATGTACAATAAAATTAATTTATCAGAAAATATTAGTTTGTATATAACTAAACTAGTTAAGAATAAAAATACTTTTTACTTTTTATGACATACTTTTAAAAACATTTAATTTTTATTTCATGCATATAAGCATTTTGCTTACACATTTGTCTGTGAAGTACATGCATATCTGTGGGCCTTGGGTTAGAAAAGGTCATTGGTTCTCCCGGAACCAGAGATATAGTTCTGAGCTGCCTTGTGTGTTCTTGGAACAAGTCTAGCCTGGGTTATCTGGAAGACCATCTGGTGCTCTTAACCATTTAGGCATCGCACAAGCAGTAATACATTAAAATTTTAATGTAAGATATTATTATTCTGAAAAAGACATTATATTACATGGGTCTACTTTCTGGATAATACTTTCATTACAAAGAATAACTGAAGTTTAGAACATTGTGTATTAAAATGAAATTTTTATATAGACTAATTAAAGAGATAGCAGCTTATTCTCAGGAATGACTTGGTTTAAGTTCTTGATTTACAAGTTGTTGACTAAAGTATTTGTAATGTCTTGAGAATACCATTAAAATGTCTCTTATAAGTTTATCTGACATCCTTTAATATAATCTCATTATATAATCATTCCTGAGATTTAATGAATATATGGGCACATTATCTAACCAAAAGTTCATGACCCTCCTTTCAGACAATTATAGTTCATCACTTTAATCTTTTTCTCAGCTCCTATTCAGGTCCTATGCCCTCTCTGAATCATTGGATGGAACTTGTGAGCTCATAATATATTTCGTTAATAGTGGAATATCTGCATTTAATGATTTGGAAATCCAACCTAAAGTATTCATTTTATGAGACTTCTTGCATTTTATATGATATAAATGCCCCATGCCTTCATGCATAATTACATTGAGTAATATATAATCAATAAAGAGACAATAAAAACCTTCAAATATTTTAATTCGTAACAGATTCAATAGTTATATAAATATGTTTTGTGTTTGAAAGGTTTTTTTTTTTAAATATATCTCATCTTTAACTAATTAGGTCCAGTCAAGTCTTTAGAGGTCCTGGATGCATTTTGTGTGTGTGTGTGTGTGTGTGTGTGTGTGTGTGTGTGTGTATTTTTAAGACAGGGTTACTCTTTGTATCAGCCCTTGCTGTCCTGGAACTAGTTATTTTTCTTGTAGGCCAGGCTGACCTTGAACTCACAGAGATCATGTGCTGGAATTAAAGGTGTGTGCTACACTGCCCAGACAACATGAATGTATTCTTAAGTTATTAAGTCTTCTCAATGAAGAATCCTATGCTTGTAAAAACTGGGAGCTGAACTTTGAAGAGTCTTAGAAAATCTATTGCTGTGATAAAAGTTAATGAACAAAAACATTTTGAAAAATAAGGGGTTTATTTTACTTTCCCTTCCACATCATACTCCATCATTGAAGGAAATCAGGGCAGAAACACAAGGTATGAAACTGAAGTCAGGAACTAAAAGTGTGTAGTGAAAAGGTGCTGCTCACATGATTGCTCCACATGCTTTGCTCAAGCTGCTTTATGATAAATATCAGGACTGCCTGTCCACGGATGGCAACAGCTACAAGGAACAGGATTCTTCTACACAAATAATTCATAAGAAAAAAGTGCCTGACATTCCTACCAATATGCTAATATTATATTATAGATGCAATTTTCATATGAAAGTTTCTCATTTTCAAATGACTCTGTGTCAAGCTGACAAAAAAGTAAATAATTTGATTAACTTTTACTTCCCTAAAATGATCCATAGTTACAAATATACATCATGAAATCTAGACATCGACATTTGAACAATAATTTGTAACCTCAAGAATACTTCAGTAAAGATACATATTGAAAGTTATTGCTGAACTTTAACTATTTATTCATACCAAAATACCTTCAATCAAATAGTTGTACAGTAACTCTATGGAATGATAGGTGGGTTCCTTTATGATTTAACACTAAGTTTATCATTGTTAGCTTTTGAATTATAGTTTATTCAGTCAAAATTATTTACTAATATATCATGTCTGTATCGCATAAAAAGGTTTTTATAAAAATATTGAGCATAATTTAATCTATTCCATCTTGCTTAGTTAAAAAATATATCCAACACAAAACAATTCATGTATCTACAACATTAATTGTGTTTAAATGTAATCCTTTTCAAGAATGAGAAAAGATACTAATTTATAATAAAATTTTATAATATATACCAAGCATTTTTGTTGCATATAAATATATTTAAGTGCACATATGTTTATGTTAAAATGGTTGTCATTTTGAAGCATTACTGAATTGAAATTTAGGTATCTTAAAATTATCTCTTCAAACTATACAATTTACAGTTGACTGTTCATAGAGCTATCTAGTCATTATACACTCAGGTTTAGAATTCTTTATAATCCTCAGTGGCATCATGTATTCAGTAGGAAACACTCTTCTCTCAGTCCCTAGCAGTTGTTCAATACTAATCTGCTTTATACCATTATTTGTTTATGTTGAACGCTTGGTTCAGTATCACTCAGCTGTAGAAAACAAATGACACCATAAAGTTTACAGGCCAATAGATGGAACTAGAAAATATCATCCAGAGTCAGGTAATCCAAACTCAGGACAAACATGGTATCTACTCATTCATAAGTGGATACTAGATGTAATCAGGTAATCCAAATTCAGAAGGACAAACATGGTATGTACTCATTCATAACTGGATACTAGATATAAAGTAAAGAATAATCAGACTATAGCCCACAGCTCTATAGAAACTAAGTGACAATGAGGTCCCTAAAAGGGACATATGGATCACCTGGGAAAAAGAAATATACAAAATGTCTTGAATAAACTGGATGTGGGGGTGGGGCAATGGAGGGGAGGAGACAAAACTTGAGAACATGAGGGAAAGGGATGGTTGAGTTGGAAGAAGGAAAGACGTGGAAAATAATGAAAGCGATGTCTTGATAGAGAGACTCATTATGGAATTAGGGAGAAATCTGGTGCCAGGGAAACTCAAAGCAAGCACAAGGATGACTTCAGCTAAAACTCCTAGCAATAGTGGAGAAGGGACCTGAACTGGTCTTCCCCTGTAATCAGAATGCTGAATACAGAATTGTCATCATAGTGCATTCATCTAGTAACTGATGGAAGCAGATGCAGTGATCCACAGCCAAGCAACAGGTCGAGTTCTGAAAGTCAAATCAAAGAGAGTGAGGAGGGATTATATGAGTAAGGGTGCTCAAAATCAAGAGGAGGAAATCTACAGAGAATATTTTGTGTTCTTATCATCAAGTTGACATTTTATTTTTATTTCTCTGGAAGAATTGAGGTGTAAGTCAAATGTTATCTCGATGTTTAGTCTTTTTGAAGTATTTTTTTAAGTATCCGGCTTATTTTACTTCCTCAAAAGCAATTACCACCTTATAAATTTTCTACATCCTCACCAATAGTTGCTGTTACTTGTCATTTTTTATCATAACAATGTAGTGGTGTTCATTATGATTTGTGGTTTTGTTCCTATATTGAATGAAGACTTGCCCATCTCTATAACTTCTTGTTGATCATCTGCATGTCTTCTTTGGAAAAATAGCTGTTGAAATTTTAATTAGGGCATTAGTAATTCTTTACTGAATTGTAAGAATCAATTAGCACTTGATTTAGACAACACATTTTTGAGAGAGGGATTTTGGAGCTCTTGATCCTCATTATCTTTCCAGACAAAAATCACTGAAGCACTCCCCAGTGATGCTGAAATGGGTTAATTGCCTTTCTCTCTTGCTCACTCTACTTGTCCTTGTTTGGAATATTCAAGTTACAAAAAGCTAGATGGACAGTACATGATCCAAAGTATTCTCAAGCACATTGTAAGTAATGATAAATAAAACATTAAGCAAAGTTTGGGATTTCTGGATTAAAAGTATTGCTAAGATTAAATTTTAATAGATATATTCAGTTAATGGTGCAGAGACAGAAGGAATAGCATTTGCCTGTTAAAGTGATGAACCATCTTCTTTCTCCTTTTAGGTTTTGCTGATTGGTCATTTTACACTGGTGTTTAGATCTTTCCTAACATTCAGAAAATGAACTAATAGTGAATGATGCTTGAAAATTGGGAAGAAATGGTCATATCAAGTGAAATCCATTATTTCAATTCATTTTTAATTAGTCTCTGGCATAAATGAAACATTTGAGGAGAGACTTAAGGAAAAAATCTTTGGGATATAATATGTGGAAATTCTTAGAAGGATAAAGGACTAGATACAAGATCAAAGTCAATATAAATTCTAAAGTTTATCATGGTTTAAAATACCATTCTTTCTAGATTCTATGTCTTTGTGCACATTGTATGTTCCTGTTTTTAATAAGCAAGAGTGGGTTTGTATTCTTTTCATGTTTGCATATCACTAATAACAATAGCTTTTCCAAAGAAGATGTTGTGTTTCTTTTCTGGAGTAGGAGGTCCTTCTGTATTTGTGTTGCTTTCATTGATTATTAAAGAGATTGCCTTGGCCTAGCTGATAGGGCAGAACTCAGGTAGGCAGGGAAGATAGACCAGAATGCTGGGAAGAAAGGAAGTGTGGCAGATGCCATGATTCTCCTGCCTGAGGCAGACACTGGTTAGAATCTTTCCCAGTAAGCCACAACCTCATGATGATATACAGATTATTAGAAATGGGTTAAATCAAGATGTTGGAGTTAGCCAATAGGAGGCTAGAGCTTATGAACCAAGCACTAATTTAATTAATACAATTTCCATTTTGTTATTTTGGGGGTTAAGCTAGCCGGGCAGCCAGGACGCAGCCCACTGCTCCTCCTACTACAGAAGATGATGTGTTTCTTTTCTATCAGCAATAAAGAATTCAAAATGTGAGATGTGAATATTCACAGACTGCAAAGTGAAATCTTTCAGACTTGTAATCTCTATTGCAATATTTGCTCAGCTCCCATGAGATAACTTGCTAGATGTCATTGCTGTGATACATGTACATGACCAAGTTATTTTACACAAGTACATGTAAAAATAAAGTCAAACTTCTTTTGAAGAATATCTGGAATGAATCAAGTACCTAGTTCTCAGTAGGAGATTTCTGTGGCTTGTTTTAAATTTTAGCATAGAACATGTTGGTCAATTCTTTCTCTATATTTGGTAGTTGATTACTGAAGAATCTATAACATTTTGATTTTAAGAACCAGTTTGGGCTATTTATAGAAAATAATGTACATAGAAATTTGCATTTCATGCAACAGAAATTACAGATAATTGTACTGCTGTGGTGAACTGTTAGCATTATTTTTTCAAAAATAGGTATGAAAAAGAGTTAATGCTTACTTAAATATTTTATGAAGTTTAACCCGTTCAGTTCTGAAGATGGTTAACCATTAACTGGAGAATATCCAGAAAAAAATTGCGTGGAGAAGAATATATGATGTGGAAATAACCTTTTAAGACTAAAATATACGAAAGAACAAATATTTATCCTGGAGAAAAAATGGTGAGTTCCAAACATTAATATTGTCTTTAGATGATATGTGGGAGAAAGACTTTTGATGTAATATTTATAAACCAGAAAGTTTAACATAGCTGTTAAAAGAAGGCTTTATTAGAAGTTAAAATATTTCTACACAGATCTTTTGACAAACAGACCTGTGCCCTTGAGCAATGCTTTAGTAAGTATGTCTGTCCATTCCCCTCCAAACTCTCATTTTATTTTATCCAAAAGCACACACAGCTCTAATATGTTCTTTATACTTGGAATTTAATAGCATATGTGTGTGTGTGTGTATCAATATATATTGGATAGGAATTTTCCATTGCATAGTATACTCACCATATAGTCCATGCTGCCCTGCAGAATGCTAAAAATTCTATCCAACATATGTTTCATTTGCTTCTGCTTCTTGCTTCATACAGCCAAAAGATGAACTAAATTCAATGGTAGCAGCAGTAAGGCCAAAAATTCAATGGTGTTATTCACATTCAATCGTAGATTCTTTTCATGAAACTCTAACCTACTGCCTTTCTGAACAAACTGTTATATGCAATGAGGTAATGATGAAGGATATAATACCCTATTTATTAACATAGCCAATACCAAAGAAATATATNTATATATATATATACTGATTTCTAATAATATTAAAGTTAATGGTGATAAGTGTATGCCCCTGGGAGTTCTTTCTAAAATATCTTCATGCTGTGGGTAGGAGTCATTACCTTGTAAAAGCCTTTGAGTGGGAGAACAACAGACAAAAGCTGACAATGACTCAATAGTGGAGATAAGTAACTGCAAAAATAAATCTTAGATTTGATTCATATTCTCTGAGAGTAGTCAGTAGAACAATAGAAATGTTCATATTTGTCTTTTATTTGTTAAGATAACCATATTATGGTGAGTAAATGCAGGGAATAAATCACAACTTTATTCAGAAAATGTTATGGTAAGGAGTCCAAGAAGCAGGCACATATAAGCACAAACAATCAAGACCCTTTCCTCGTGAGGAATAAAGGAAACAACCCAATAAAACTGTGTTAGAAAAAATAAGGAAAAGAACTCTTATTCTGACTGTTTGTATGAAGTCATGTGGAAATCATTTGATTTGAGCATAAGGGTGATATTGTTCTAACCATTTAAATGGAAAATTTTTGGTTGTGTAAATGTTTTGGATATAAAATCATAGAAATTCTGAAATGTCAGAAAATGGCTTTCTATGATTCTTTAGCTGACTTGAGGAATTTAATTTTATGTTAAAATATAAATTTGAATTATCGAAGATGAGCAAAAATTAAGGGGTCTATGTTTTGCATGTTTTTTAATAGGTGACAAGTCTGAATTCATAGATCTTAAATAGCAAATCATTTCTCATGTCTGTGATCTGCTTCAGCCGCTGAAAGTTTTTGTCATGCAAAATCTGAGTTCATGGAACCTATGCCCTCCTCTACCATTGGTTTTTATTCTATTGATAGAGGTAACTTCAGACTTTTCCTAGTGGAGTAGATGTCAAATCTATTCAGAGACCATCAATTAGGCCCATATCAGCCAAGCCACTGTTGTATAGGTAGGCATCTTTCCTAGAAAGTTGTTACTGTAGATTTATGGGTCATGGCAGAGATCTTCGTGGCACTACATTACTGATCTACTTGTGTTTGTTTCTACAATGGGGAAAAGTGCAGTATTTTAAGTATCTATGCATGTTAACATGTATTGTTTCATGTTATAATGGCATGTTCAGGATAGAAAGTCTGTAAGTCTAGATTGTGATTTGGTTAGAACACCTAAAAATCAGAGCTCGAGAGAAGCCTTAATTACATAAGAACACTTACTGCTCTGGGAAAGAAACATTGTTTGGTTTCTAGTACCAATGGTGACCTGCAACTTCAGCTACAGGCACTCTAGCGCCCTCTCCTGGCTTTCACAGCCATCTGCATAAACAAATACAACACAGTGTAAACACATACACACAAACTAATAAAAATAAAATTAATCTTGAGACAGTGAACTCTGCAAGATCTTCCCACTAATGCAACACGATTACTTTAACATTTACCTGAAAATCCTCAAATTCAAGCAAAAACAAAAAAAAAGAAAGATAGAAATAAAAAAACCGGAAACCTTCAATTGCTATACAATTTATCAAATAAGTTTATCACTATTTTTCCTGGAAATATCATATTTATGAATATGAATAAAGACATTATTCATTACATACTAAAATCCATACGTGAAAAATGGACCTGAGGCTTGTGCTGAATCTCTTTGTTTCTCTTCCTAATGGTTATGCTGAATAAATCTACTTTTTTTCTTTCAAAAATAATAATTAAGATGGTATTCTATAAAATACATCTATGGTAATTTTAATTTTGCTGACAGTCTTCAAAGGATAATTGATCAGATTCAATGAATAAGAAGTAAGAAATTTGTAAGAAATCTCTTTGACCCACTTAGAGGAGGTAGATACTTCAGAGTAAAGAAAAATCACAGTGGACTGGGATGCAATGAAGGCAGAGCATTTCTATGGACCTATAAGCACATACATGGCAAGTAGGAAAAGAAAAGTAAGAATATCCAGGCTATGAAATGTGTTCTTTTGTGGGAGAAAGGATAAAGTTCTCGCCTAAGAGTACAGTTTAACTAGATTCCAGGAAGGGGCTCAGATGTTACTGAGGTAACATAGGGGCTCAGAAGAGAGACTCTACAATGGGATGAGCAGCTGGGACTCAGAACGACATCTTGTTCTCTTTGACATGTCATCTCATGGGGTTACTGGGGCTCTGTCAAAATGAAGACAGACAGTAAAAGAAATCCCGCACTAGCTTAGAATTGAGCATAATAAAGAGTTATTTATTTAGGGGTAGATTCACAGATCACAGTTCTCTGCTCAAATGGGGAACAGCAACCAAATACCGCAGCTGGAAAAGAGGGCAACTGTGCCTACATGGGCATGGATAATATAAGAGGCCATGCCCAAGTGGGCAGGTAACTTAAAGGCTATTGGCTGTAGGAATTCTAACAGCATCAATATATGTATAAGTGTGGCTACTGAAATATTATATATAAATAAAATACTACAGCATGTTTAGAATTGCCAAATATCATTAATATGTCCATTATTTACTTCCTTGAAAATGAAGCTTTTGTTCCTGATGACCATAGGAAAAAAATATGTATTGCTTGAATCAAAATTAACTCATTAATTGATCACTGAAAATTAATAAAATTATCATATATATGTTTTAGCTTGTATTTTTCTTGAAGTGTCACTAATCTATAATATGAATTTACTGAAAATAATGTATCAACATGTATCAAAATTATTTCAGATCACAATGATATGAATGGTGTCAGTGATTTCATAACAAATTTAATATAATGTTTATTATAAAATAGTTGTACTTGCATGTAGTCAAACATTTGAATTAATAAGTAAAGATCAATTGTTTAAAATAAAATATATTTATATATTTACATTGAAACAAAACAAATTAATTCATTGTATGTAATACTTAGGCTAGGAAGATTATATTTCTTGTTTTTTTTTTTTCTTTAATGCTGTTCTGGAAGGCAAGCACCTATAGAAAGGTTTCCTGTTCATATATATGTGAAAGTGTGACCTTGCTGTGAACTCACAAATGTGTTTGAAGATTTATATACACAAGTATTTTCATATTTACAATATGTTTGTGTTTATATACAATAATTAACATGAAACCCAATTGTTTACATATACAAATTCCAAGGTGTATGCTCATTTGCATAAGTAAACACAGAGTTAGCATTTTGCAAGTGATAACTACAAGATTCTCCATAGAGGGGTTTTATTTTAGATTAACAATGAAGAAACTCCATTCCTAAGAAATACAGGCCCTATACTTTAATACTTAGTTTTAAAATTAGCTAGCAGGCTAGACTATATGGGTAATTAATGCTAATAAAAATTAAATGCTTCATTTTATCTTGTTTTTCAGCACAAAAGAAAAATTCATTAAATGAAGATAACATAATTAGTGCCTCATCTATTGAGCCTTTCGTTCATCTTTAGAACAGATACTGAATAGTTCACTGAAAACTAGAAGAAAATAAATAATATGTAATTTTATTGTAACATTTTATGTTAATTAAGGGATTAAGAATATGTGCTTTGTATTTGACTTTTCTTTAAATGATAAAGGTATGAAAATTGTACTGACATTATGTATATAATACAGTCAACCCACCCCATGCTTCTTTATGAATCCCTGTATCATTCCTAAGCTATAAGCAACTGCAAGTATCTTAGAGAAAGCTGAAACCATATAATCCCATCCACACCTTAAAATAATACATATCATATATTATAATGCTGAAATCATCTAGAGAGCAAATGTGAAAATTCTGTGTTTCTAAAACCACTCTAATTGAGAACAAAAGTAAATGAAATTTTGAGAAATAAAGTTTAGTAGTTTAATTCTTTAAGAGCAAAAAATGCGTATTTTCACAAAACATTTTTAAGAATATGACAAGTCAGATGAAATGTTTATTTCTTAGTTGAGTACAGTTTACATGTAGCTTCATAAGTTGTCACATGTGTCTGTTTTTATTATAAAAACATATTAATTTCAAAAAGTGCAGTGAAGTTTCCTGAGATTTGAAAAATTATAGCTTATATTTTTACTGTTTCGTTAATGAATTTTTTGTTTGTTGATGTAAAACCTTAAAAAGTCAGGAAACTTTTTTGTAGGTCAACAAAAGGAAAGAAAAGAAAAGAAAAAGAGCCCCTAGCTTTAACTTTCAGCTAGTAAAATGGATCCAAATAATGTATGTGTGCTACATGTACATGCATATGTATTAGTGCGCATGGGTGTGGATTCAGATGTCTTGGAGAACAATTACAGCAGGTCAAGTCCTGAGGGAGAATTGATAATTGAAAACACAGATCTTGATTAGGTAAGGTCACTTTAATGTAGTTATTTTGTTTGGTTTGTTTTATTTTGTTTTTGTTTTAACCCAAGAGCATTCCCAAGATTATGGCCCATGCAATGAATATCATTTATCTGAAATTTGTTTCAGAGTTTCAGTATTATCATAGAGATTTTGGAATATTTGCATGTATGTATTGGAGTGATGAAATGGGTGGCTATTTTTGTGCTCAATAAACAATAATTTTTACATCTATTGACATATAATTTCTTCAAAGTAAGACTCGACACATCATCCAAGCAGCGAGAAATCATGGGTTAGCAGTAACTGATTTAGGAAGAAACATCCCAAGGACCCCCTGCATCAACTGGTAAAATTCAAAACAAGAACAACTACAGTCTTCACCGTGCAAGTTGTTATTGTGACTTAAAGTCAGTGTGTATGAATTTACAGTATAGGTGAAAATAAATATAAGAAGCCCAACCTCTTGGCTCAGTGCTGTTATGCCAGATACTCAGAAGGCTGAAGAGGACAATCATAAGTTCAGGACCTGCCTATACCTACAAAGCAAGCTCAAGGCAATTGGCACAACTGAGTGAGATTCTGAAAAAAAAGGAGAGAAAACATGGCTTGGAATATAGCTATAAAGCCCAGCATATATTAGCATATATTCATCACATAAAAGATTTCGAGTGCTAGCATCTCAACGACATAAAATAAATTAGAAAACAACAACAACAACAACAACAAAAAACAGTATCAGCAGAAGTTGAGAGACCAGGAAGATGGCCTCTGGGAACCAGGTTTCTGTGGGTTAGCAGTAACTGATTTAGGTCTGTGGTTTTAAAACTTTTCCTCCAGTCACCAGAAAACTCCAACATCAATTAATGATTTCTGTCTTAAAAGTTTCTCTTTGATTACATAAAGAGAAGTATGATGAAATGTCATCATGCTTCAATAACTATCATATACTGACAGAATTTTACATATGGATGTTGATTTCTGAACTCATTTTCATACTCACAATTATCAAGGTCAAACTAATTTAAAACAACCGTTGAATTTTTTTTTGATGGGCATTTCTGCAAATTTACAGACAGACTCAATATTTTCTTTAAATTTTCTCTGTGTATGGAGGTGGATATTTTTCTCCTTTATCAGTCTCAGTTCTTCAATCACAACTTTCTTATGATCACCTTTAACATAAAAGCTAGGCAGTGATGTGTAACTCTGCCTTCAGGCATGATGCCAGGCATGTACACTTGTGTCTCGCTACATTCTCTTAGCAACAGTATACTGGAATCTACTAAACCATATTCCTGTTGAAAATGATCAGTTTTTCCTTGTTTCAGTGTTCTTAGATATCTAAATATAGATGAATGCTTTTAAGAACTTTCAAAGAATTTATTTTTTAAAATAATTGTAATAGAACTTTAAAAAAGATTTTCTTATATAATAAAGATATATTAGTCCATAAAGCTTCCATAAGTAATAAAGATTTTTGTATCCTCTTTCATTTGTATCCCCTAACAATGGTTAGGTGACATCATTTGGGTATGGATACTGGTTAGGTTTTGTCAATGAGTCTCAAATTAGAGACACTGGGGAAGACAGAATCTCAACTGAGGAATTGTCTCCATCTTAAGAAAATAAAAGGCCTTCAATGTCCATATATATTTGAAGTGGTGTTACTAGCATTTTATTAAAACCATGGTTTTTTAGTCCTAAGAATTCCTTTTTTAGTTACATTTTTCAGAAAATGCATGATTACAAACAGTATTTTTATTTGTTTTAGTGGTGGATGAGTCCAACAGTCTTCCAAGTATAACAAAATCTTATTTTTAAAAATTACACTGTTTTCTCTTGTATTTTAGGCTGTACTTTGCTTTTTGTTGAATACAAAGATTTTTCTGGATTATTTAGTTTTCACTCATCTTATTAAAACATCTTCATTAATTTATTTTTTAGCTTGCAGTGTATAATGTTATTGTTCAAAACACCTGTTCTGTAATTAAAATGCTTCCTTTTATTTCGTATATATCAAAGTCAAATGAAACTAATATCCATAATTCCTACTGCTTTCATTAATTCTTTTGAAGATACGGCTTTGTAAATTAAATGAAAATACTAACATCAAAAGTTATGGCTTCCGAACTTATTCATTCCTAACAAGATTAGGTTGGGATCTGACTAAAGTAAAAGCGTAAAGGTATTTTTGCTTTAGTTTTTTCTTTGTGTAAAATACTTAAGTATTGTTTACTTTGCCTGTGGTGTTTTATTTGCTGTTTCTTAGAATGGAGAACTCTGAAAGCAATCACCGCTGTGTAATGAAGAGTAAAAGCAGCTCAGCAGCTGGCTACAGGCTTTTTGCCTGTGTAGCTATTTGAATGTGACACCAGTCTGCTTTCCCAGACATCAAAGTGTCCCTGGCTGGGTTTGACATTGGCCACATTCCTTGGGTCTCACTACTGAGCATTTTCACAAATTGCCTCTGCTCATCTGCTTAGTGCATGGATCGTGCCACTGAAACTCTGACTTTGGTTGAAATAAAGGGTCTGATCCAATAAATCCTCCCAAGTTCCTGCCTGCCTGAGCCCTTGCTTTAGAAAAATAAAGACACTATGAAAAATATATATTTGAAAGACACGTATCTGAAGCATCCTGTCTAAACTCAAAATCCAAAGGAACATGCATACTTCATTGAAGTACCCGTATCAGTCTTCACTTAGTATTTTCTATAAATGTTTCTGAACCCCAAGAAGCTGCTCTCTGGGGGACAGAAAGAACAGTATGCTTTGCACTGCATGAAAGTCTTTGTGACATATGTACAACATTGTCAATATATTTTAGCAATTTGTACTATAAGTTCTTACCTCTGTTGTGGGATATATGTATACTGTGTGAAGATATATGGCTGTGTTTGTTTATGAGAGAGTGGAACAGCCAATAGCTAGGCAGAAGATATAGGTGAGCCTTCTGAGCAGAAAGAGGAAGTATGAGGAGATAATAGAGTTGCAGAAGAGATTCCAAGGAGACACAGAGGAAGGGGGTCAGTTGGATATGCAGAATGAAATAAAGATAATAAACACGTGGTAAAACATAGATTGATAGAAATAGATTAATGTAATTCATAAGAACTAGTTGGAAACAAACCTAACCTGTAGGCTGAGCCTTCTTAATTATTAATAAATCTATTTGTCATTATTTTGTAAACTGGCACTCCAAAGAAGAGTCCATCTACGTACCTCATCTAGTTTTATGTTTGTGACTATTAAGAAGGAAATACAAGGAGATATTCTATTGGTGTTCATAATGTTTTTTTTCTATGAGATGGAAAAATAAATAGATGGATTTTAGAATGCACTTCTAGGTCTAGAGACCCTACATTTATACATGAATAAATTTTAATAGAAAAACTGCATTTCTGAGAGAAAGCTCTTAGCAAATGATTAGATTATACTAGAGTAATAACAGCAGGTATTTTAACAAGATAGGTAAAATTAAGTCAGTAAGGAATTTTCAGGGTTTTTTTTTCTGAAATCTTTCAATCACTTGCTAGTCATAAGTGGTGAATGCATTTGCATTTTGTTTTGTTCTTTTCTTCATACCGGGCTTGCTTGTGTGTGCACTTTTACCTATAGTATATTCACACTTTCTCCCATAGGTGGCTATTATTACAGAATACCATACATGTCTGCCATTCTGATACGCAAGCAATGCTCTCACACACATAAGATTTCTTATACATAAACCCTAGTCTCCTAGAGTGTACCACAAATACCACAGAGACCACCTTCCTTCTGGCATGTGGGCCATTTTCTACTCCCACTAAAAGACAGCGTAGACCACCTGGATTATAAACATTAGGAATTCGTTTCATACAGTTCTGAAGATAGCAAAGTTCAAGGGCAGCCAAGATCTCAGCAGATCATTGGCATGGGTGAGTCACTGTTTTGCTATATAGACCTTACTGAGTTCTTCAGTGACTATTAGGGCAAACAAGCACCCTTCTGTCTTCATGAGGACTCCATCTTCATCATAGCTTTACAAAGCAGTTAATCTTAATAATTTAAGATTGAATACTTGGCTGTCTTTTATAATATAGGGTGTGAGCACACACATTCAGAACACTTCAACTGGACATTGAGCTAAATAAATTAATTTCGGCATTACAAAGAGTGTGACCCTCTTACAATTCTATTTCTACGAATATCCCTTTTCTGCTCTATCTGCTTTCCTGCCACACCTGCTAATTGCTAGTCTGCATATTCACTGCTACTGATCACTGTTGCATCTTAGCATTGTTGAGCATAAATTCTTACAGCTAAATAGAGGTTTGCTGTTCTAGAATCAGTCTTTGTAACCTCAAAAAGATGAAAAGAGTTCAGAAGATGCAAATATAATGCCCAGTATCTAAACTATATTAACCATGAAAAATTGCATTTTGAAAAGTAAAAAACCTAATAAAGTTTTCATTGAAAACAAGGATGTAGAAGATAGTTGTAAAAATTAACATGAATTTTTGCCTTCATTATGATGCAATCATAAGCAACAAAATATTTTTTTCAAGAGCCTTTCAAAAATAAAGTTTAATAGATTCAATTTCTGAGTTACACTTTTAACAAAATTATTTTAAAAACTACAGCAAGTAATAAAAGCTTAACAATTTATTTGTTTTAGATGAATTAGAGAAGGATTCATCTTATTTTATGTTTATTATCAGATTATTAACTGTCTGTTATTAACTGGTAAAAACAAGTTGATATTTAGTCAAAAATAAAATTACTTTTACGTAGAAGAAAATAATGCTGAATGTCTAAGTAGGCTCCTCTGATTGTATTAGTGATTTTGGTACAATGATGTGAGATGCTGGAATGTGCACCGGGCAGTGCCCAACCTCAAAACTCATGATGTCATTTATTAGGTTCAGTCCTTCACATAACTAAAATAGAGAAGCTAATATATAGAGTACATTTTAAAGCCTGAAGAGATAACTCCATGTTAAAGCACTTGTCATGCATATGTGAGGACTGGTGTTGAGATTATCAGAACCCAAGGGAATTTCGGGTGGGGACGGATGGCCTTTCTCTAGGTCTAGTAGTGGAATGTGGAGACAGAGTAACCTTCGAACTAGGTGGCTAGCAAGATCAGCCATATTGATTAAAGTTGAAATTTGTTCAGACATTAGTGCTGGGCTCAAAAAATTTTCTCTTCATAACCAAAATAAACGTTTCTCTATCATGCTTCTCAATCTTTTTTTTTTCTGGAAAACTTTTGCTTCCTGAGACTTCCATGTGTACTCGCCCTTAAATTACTGAGGGACTTTGCAGACAAAGCCATTTAGTTTTTCAGACATCATTATCATCATCATCATCATCATCATCATCATCATCATCATCATCATCATCATCATCATCATCATCATCATCATCATCATCATCATCATCATTTATGCCCCAGCAATGCTTAAGCATGCATGGACAGCCTGTTCATGGTATTTCCCCCAGTATTCTTATCCTGGGCAGTCCTAGATGCTTGTGTTATTTTCATACCCAATGTTCCACATAAAGAAAGACGGCAGAACCTTGGGGGTATTTTCAGTCATAATAAGTTATTAACTAAGGATTCTGTGTTTGAGGAAGTTCCCATGGGAATAGAAAACATTTTACAAAGCTGATCTTTGCTAGCTTCCACACCAACTTCGAGTTTTCTATGATTCTGGCATTTTATCTGTGGAGATAAATGGCAAGGTCATTCTTCTTTAACGCTTTTCTAGTAAAAGCTGTAAGCTAGTATGTGCTGACTGTCCAGTTTTCATTCTCTGGATAGTTTCCTTTGCATCTCAAAAATAGCCCCCAAGAAATCCAAAATAGAAAATCAATGGGGCCTATGTGAATCTAAAATATGTGTGAACCTGTCTGGGTCTGTGAAATCTCGTGCATAGTGTTCCCTTATATTCTTCTCCCTGGCCCTCCATGGTCATGGACCAGTCTTTGAGTTGTCAGGATAAACCTCTCCCTGGGCATCACCATGTTTATATAATTTGGAAGTTTAACGAAAACATTGCCAAGTGATCATGAAATAATGATTTGTCAATCCTCACCCCACCAGCTTATAAAAACTCAATGATTGGAGAAGAATATAGTGGAGTCAGGAGCTGCCAAACTATGACTTCTGTGAGCTGGAGGCATTTTCTGGATCACTAACATCAAGAGCTGTGCTCAGATGTGTGAGGGTTTTATGGCCACTGTTCTTTCTCTGGCCTTTATTAGATTGTTTTACAAGTAAATGAAAGTTTCAGAATGAAAAAGTGGAAAGAAAGGACTGAGTAGGACTGGGTGTGAAGTATTTCAACAGTATTCTAAGAAAAATAAAATAAATGAGGGCTGCTGAATTTTGCTTTCAGGCCAAGGTAGGGTTAGTCAATGTTCTTGACCTAACTGTACATGCTGGCTATAATTAGGTCAAGCCTGGTAGAAAATTAAACACTGTATTTTGCACATTTATATGTCTCAATTTTTCATGGACACTAGCAAGAAGCATGAGTCTGCAACCATCAAGATACTTCTATGAGCCTGGATACTAAACAGATATCTTGAACCCCTGGGCACAAGGGATTCCATTCTTCTGTTCTTTCACTTGTGTTTATTTGATGTCACACTGATTGGGCTTCACATGACATGTGAGGCTAGACTAAGATAACAAAAGGTTTCAGATAGTGGTGAGTTGTTCATTTTTTTTTTCCAAATAGAAGATCTAAATGAAAAACAGAACAAAGAGGTGGGGAAGGGTAGAGCATGGGTATGAAACACAACTTCAGGGCAAGGAAAGAATCAGGGGTAAATGTAGACAGAACTTCCGTATTTTTTTCCAAAGGAACTTCTGCTTAAAGACAGTAGGCAAACTAGAAAGAAATTTCTAATTCTAGATGAGTATTGGAAAGCCCAGCCCTTGCAATCTCAGCAGGCTTCTTTTTCCCAAATACACTGATGAATTTCAATTCCTATATAATGGTCTTTTTTGTAGTGCTTTCTTTTTCCACATCACTATCCATTTTTAATCTCTATCTTTATTGAAAGATGGCACCCAAGAACTAACTGTGACACGTCTTGACAGCACTAACTCTTCTACACACCTACCTGTGCGCAATTCCTTTGTAAAAACGCTGTGACATTTATTTCTATTATTATCATTTATTCAAATCTTTATGTTTATGATTATTGTCTGCACCTGACAGATGTGCACGTGTATGGGAATATATGCACATTTGTGTGAATGAATGTGGGCATGTGTTTGATCAGAGACAAATCTTGGGTGCCAATCTTAAACTTCTACCATGTTTGAAACAGGGTCTTTTGTTGTGTCATTTTGCTCCCTCATGAACCAGATGAGATAACCTGAAGGCTTCCTAAATTTCTCATGTTTTCACCTCACCCCTAGCAGTAGTAGCCATAGGGTTACAGATGTGCGCTGTTCCATCTGGTCTTTTGTGGGTACTGGGACTCCAAACTCAGGTGCTCATCTTTGCTCAGAAAGAATTTTGCCTACTGAGCCATCTCTTCAGAAGTCAACGCTTTTCAATAACTCAGAAATTGTTCTTAAAAATTAGTAATATTTTTTTTCCTTTTTATTCATCTTTCATTATTGTAGCTAGGATATTTTTTAGGTCCTTACGATAGATTGGCGAAATTATAATTTCTTCTCCTTATCTGTGAAAGTACTTCTGGCAGCAGGATAGAGACTACAATCTTTCCAGAATCCTCCTGTCAGATTTTGTCTGTTCCCTGACCATGTCCTTGGAATTTCTCCATGTTTTCCCTGTGGGGCTTCTGTGACATAGAACAGGAAGGAAGTACACAAGTATAAAATAAATGTGTTCTCTAACGAGTTGGATAGAATTTCTGGTTGAACTACTTAGCTTCCTCTATCCTCCATGCTATACTTTGAAGGTCTTTTCTAAGCAGTTGTTTTGAGTATTTCCAGAAATTTTGCTGGGTTACCCATGACAGTGCATGATCATAAAACATATTTTTGGGGAATTGCATCTTTGCCTCCTTCAAGTTTTGTTTCTCTATGGTTCTTTCCATGGCCATTTCTTTATCATATAGAATTAGAACAAAAAAACACAATTGGTAGGAGTTAAATATATATGAGATTCATCATAAGAAATCAAATTAAGCAAATGTAGAAACTGACTAGAAAACTATGAATGCTTGGAGAGGCATACAGAAAATGGCAAGAGAATGTTGGAACCCCACTAAGAAAGGAGAAAAATTTTGACTACTGGAACTTCTGAACTTTCTAGAAAATGTCATTACTCTTTCTATGGCATCAAAACTTATCCAATCTAATTATGTGGGGCATTGTTCCTTCTGCAATGTTAATTTATCTGGAAAGTATGGTTACAGAATCCTTGCCTAGGTGATAACTGGTCTTTGAGTAACTGGGTATTATGTAATAACCAAGCTAACATATAAATTGTTTCTACCTATGTGCAGTCTTGGGGCAGCTTTAGGGGAATCAAAACAAAACAAATCCAATAGATTTAATCCTTATTTCCCAACTATGTTTATCATTGCTTGCTAACTTTCTGGGGTGTTCAAATATTTTCATTTAAATAAAATAAATTGTTTCATACTGTCTTTGGGTGATTCTCTTATTGTGTTGAGTTTTGTGTTTCTGACATATTTTCTGCACACTGACTTACCGTCCACTATCCCTCATCTGGAAAATGCCTGTAGTAGTTGTCATTAGTTCTACAAATGTAGTACTGGTAACAACAGCCATACCCAAATGTGTTAACACACTACAGTTTCTGTGTACTCTCACGACTGTACCTCTCACTCCTGCACACTACTTATCATTCGTTTTGTGCTAATGATGACCTCAAATGATGATTGAAGGAGAATTCATGGAGAAATGGCAATGAGCAAAATTTTTCTGCCTAGAGCCAGCAACTGCTATAACATCGAATTCTCTGATAAATTCAGTGAAAGAGAAGCACTCTATGTGTTTATTTGTTGTTCCTGCATTTATGTTGTGTAAATAGAATTTAGTACAGGCTACTTGGAAAGGTGGATGTACTGTGGTTTCTATAACATAATTTATGTAAGTGAGGAAACAGTTTTATTCAACTTTTCTATTCTAGTATAAAAAGCATTTCTTGTATAAAATGTTTGACAGAATAGCATTTGAATTAATGAATCAGGGGTTCAATTTCAAAGTATTTGGGGGAAATTTTATATGTCTGTCTACAAGAGCAAAGGTTTTATTTGATAGTTTTTAATTGCAAAAACTCATCAAACTGTCTGAAGACACAGACTTTTAAATTAATTTCTTGTTATTAGTATAAAAAAGAAATCAGGGTAACATTTTATTGTAACCTCCTCCAACCATAGTGGAAGATCTCCAAAAGAAATACATGAAAAAATAAATTCAATAAATTCACAAATGTGATATTTTATAGTAAAAAGATGTATTCTGCCCTTTCCCCCCTAAGTAACATAATTGTATAATGATCTCACTTGATGCAGCAAGGCATCCTGACATCTTTATTATATTTGCCCTTATCTAGCATAGGATCTGTTCAGGCCAGCAATGTCTCCATTTAATGCTTCAGTTAAGCATATCCAATTAAAATATAGTGGTCTTTTAAAACAAGGCCATCTCAACTGATTCTTAACTGGAAAGTATACATGGATGACATTTCACCTGTCTAGTTATGGTTGGAGGAAAATTTGGAGAATGTTAATAAAAATATATCCCAATCTTCAATCTTTGAGTTATTTTGTTTTGGTTGTAACTGACATCTTGGCATTCCAGAAAGTACTTTTGTCTCACAAGTAAAAATGGGCAAGATTACTTAATGTATAGTAAATCACCAATGTTTTATAATGTGGCCTTCCTAATAAGGGTGGCAGTTCAGTTCCTGTTACTGGCATCATTTGTTGCCCTCTCTCAAAAAGATGTCTTCAAAGTCTAATTCTCCCTACCTCAGAATATGACCTTCTTTTTTTGAAATAGAGTTACTGCAGATATGATTAATTAATATAAAGCTATGCTAAAATAGGGTGCTCCCTGTTTTATTGTGTGTAGACATTTCACAAGAAGTTCAACATATGAAAATTGACAGCCAGAAAGAATATAATGGGACTGGAGAGATGGCTCAGAGGTTAAGAGCATTGACTGCTCTGCAAGAGGTCCTGAGTTCAATTCCCAGCTGCTACATTGTGGCTCACAACCATCTTTAATGAGATCTGATGTTCTCTCCTGGCATGCAGGCAAATAGGCAGACATTGTACACATAATAATAAATGAATATTTTTAAAAAGAATATAATGTAATGAAGAAAAAAGAGTTATGTACTTACAGTAATAGGAAGTCTATAGGCTACCAGTAAAACATCAGAAATAAGGAGAAGTTAAGGAAAACTTTTCCTTCGGAGTTTGATAGAACAAGACCCCATCAACCCTGTGACTTCACACTTCCAACTTCCAGAACTGTTAGACAATAAATGTCTGATTGTTAGAGACACCTGTTTGAGGGTACTTCATCACAAGCTTTCTGGTAAACTAATGCAATGCTTCCTATAAGCTAAGGTATGCATTCTGAAATAGGAAGACCAAGAAGTTGGCAGACGCAAGAAGAAAGTAAGAGGATACAACGGCTTTCTAATAAGTAGCAATTTGAAATGCAAGGTTGGATGTTGTCCTATACCCAAAGGATAAGATGTTGCCAAGCTTGAGACACAGGTATTCTGGAAACATGGTGGGGTTAACAGAACTGGGTGGTAAGGAGTTTGGCAGCTTTTAAGCATGAATGATGTTATTTTTCTCTAGCTCTGTGTTGACCTGCTCTACAAACAATGCTCATTGAACAAGGAAACATTCAAGTGAAGCCCTGGACTGCAGGCTCTTTTATAACCAATTCCTCACTCACATGGGTGTCTATCTCTCTGTCTCTCTCTATCTCTGGCTACCCTCCTCCATTCTATCTTTTATCTTTATTCCTCACCCCTTCTTCCATTTCTCCTCCTCTATTTCTGTTTTCCCTTTTTCTTTTCCTCTCTTCCCCCTCTATCCTGGGTTAAACAACCACATACCTTTTACACAATATATTCAAAACCTTAATCTAAACCCTGATCCTCATCTTACATTTGGTTTCAGCCTTTCCTTCTTAGCTTGATAAATGACTTTCACAAAGCATTTCCTAAAATGATCTTAATTGAAACAGGAGTAGCCTTAGGCCTCATTTAAAAAAAGGAAAGAAAAGGAGTTCAGATTTGGATAAAATTCAAATTTAAAACATAACACCAAATGAACTTTGAACAGCATAAACAAATGTATTATTAAAAGATATTGCTTAGCTTTCAAATTAGCTAAAAGCAAGCTCATTTTTTTTCTGCCTTTCAAAATAACTTTTGTGAATCAGTGAAAACCACACTTGAACTATTTCATCTGAACGTGTTCAATTTGTAAATACAGGTAAAGGACTAAAAACAACAGAAACATTCTATTAAAAAACAGCCTAATTGGCAGAAAGCCTTTTTAGCTCTTTCAGCAGATTTAAAACTCTTGGCCAAACATCTAAATTTATGGTAGTTTTTTCTTTCATCACTATTGTCAGGTGACCTTCATCTCTGTGCCCAGAATTCAGTTCTTTGTGGATTTACAAGGTCTAACTAAGCCAGCCTTGAACTTGGTTGTGAAAGGGCATTTGACATAGAGTGTCAGAGAGAGAATAACATGCCTCTTTTTATCGAAGTGCTTACTGGAAAGAATATAGAATGCTTCTTCTCCCGATTACTCACATGTTCATTTCAACTTTGTTTTTCTAGCCTCCTTCTTGAATGACAGGTATATTAGCTAAATTTGTCAGACTAGTGTTGGTCTCTCAGAGAAAACCCAGGAAGGGTTGACCTCACGCTAACAGTATTTAGGGCCCAGCTCAGACTTCTCTATCTGTCGGTGCCTGGGAAGGCCAGGCAGAGTCTTAGCTGCCTTTCTGAATGAGCTTGATAATAAAGTTTCTCGCATCATGAAGGAGAATATTGGTCAGAGTCCAGTTGCATGGTTTATGTTGAGAGTGAACTTTTCGACACTGCAAACCTGCCATATCAAATTAATCAGAATAAAGCCGGCTGTTTGCCCGATTATTTATAACATCACAGGAAACTTGGAATGGCTTATTAAAGAATGGAAATATTTCTCTTTCCTTAGAAATAAGGTTGCCTTTGCCAAAATATACAGTGACTGGCTGGGGATGGGAACGGTTCTGAAGAGTTCCTGGTTCCAAGGTTATTAAAACATACGTGCGCTCCCTGAAAACCCCAAACCAGGTGGTGACGAATGCTCTTAGGGCAATCTGGACTGCCACAGCGAGCTGCTTATGCAGCTGCTCTGTTAAACCCATAAAAGCCAAAAGTAACAGGAGTCTCTGATTCTGCTGACCATGTTGCTGACCATAAGCTTTGGTCAAAGGTGTTTATCACCTTAATAAGACTAAAGAAGTGCACTTGATAGGGTGACTGCTAGCGGCTTCAAGATTCTTTGCTCATTTGCTAACTGCCTGAGAACAGAATCGCTTTCGAAAGCTAAGCTAGTAATGGGTTTGGGAAACATAAAGGCTGGACTCATGAGACTCTTGTTTTCTCAGTTCAAGTTTTTCATTCTCAGCGATGCAAGTAAATAATTTAAGAATGTTCTAATATAGGAAGTTTTTATGTGCTCAGAATATTATCATCCAAATACATTAATCCTTTTTATTTTGGTGTATGCAAAGTGCTTTTAACTGGGTCAAAGAAAATCAACACATTTAAGATTCTTGCTATGGATTGTCTGTGTGATTTCTACAGCTTGTGCGAATTAAATGGGGTCAGCTGAGAGTATCCTGAACCTTAACGTTAAGTCAATATTCCATATCATATTCTCCTTTGAACTTTGTTCCAGTTTTCCTTTACAATCACCAAGTGGGTGTGAGATAAATTACAATTAGCCCCTCCCCACTAATTGTGATATATATATATATAT
>LOEQ01002641.1:208008-221139 GCA_001685075.1 Bramus lutescens | reverse complement strand
CCTGCTCCCTTAAGTTCCAGAGGACACCAAGATCAGCCACTTTTTCTCCAGTTCTAGAAAAACAAAAGTTTCATCACTATACTCAACTCTCCTGTGCCAAAAACTCCATATACTCTCCCTCTTCCTCTTTCTCCTATCTGCTTTACCAACTTCTCTATATCTCCAATATCATACCTAAATTTCCAGTTAACCACTCAGCTGTTATTGCAGGGACCATCATCAAACATAGAGCCAGAGGTACAAGGATTGCCAAAAGCCCAGGTGATAAGAAACAATAATGCGTTTGGGGATATTCACAGTCCCAGACTCCAAAAACTTCCAAAATAGACTTTAACATAACAGATTTATTGCTGCCTCCAGCAGTGTCTCCTGGATGTTAAGGTAATACCATGATGCTGAAGAGAACAAATGCCTTAAGATTTGCTTCAGGTAAAACATTGAGGGGTCTAGTAATTCCCCTTTCTAATAATTCCCCTTCTTTTCCTCCCTTCTCCCCACCGTCTTCCATTCCAACACTATACCATCATAATCATAAACTTTTAATATGTCTAAAATATGTTCCTTTTCAAACATTTTTTCATAAGCTCCAGGGAGCCAATTGGACCTATATAAACAGACTAGACTTGCCCAGAATAAGTATCACTTAATTCTTTCCTTATCATTCCCGGTCTCAGGAACCCCTGGGAAATTCTCTCCTCCACCCGCCCCTCAAAAAAAAACCTCTATCTTCCATCTTGGGACTATCCTCCCTTAATAACCAGGATCTAAATTTTTTTCCAGACATGATTTTCTGCCTTTCCAGTGACTCGCGAGGTCCAAGCTGCCAGCCAGGCAGTTCCAGAGAACTTAGAAAAAACACAAAAGTAATCAGCAACCCTAGGACATGGTCAAGCATCTCAACTCCCCGACACCCACAAACTCATCAAAAAGCAGTCTCGAGAGACCTGATGATGCCCACAAAATCAGCAGGAAGCAGTCACGAGAGGCCTTACAATGTCCAATTCCCATTTATTACAAACCCCAAACTCCCCAAATTGTTGCCCCATTCTCAGCCATTAAAGACCCCAAACTCCCCAAATTTTTATAATAAACAAAAAGGTAGAATGCTATGATACAGCCACATGCAGCCACAATATGGCTGACACTTCCGGGTTCCAGGGCCATGCATGTGCAGACAAGCCCTCAGGCATGACCCATGTGCGGCATGGTTGTGTCACCTACATGTGACACAGCTGTGTGAGCCCTTGCACACACGCATGAGCTCTGTCATCTGTGTATGATATAACCACGTCATCCCCCTGTGTACATGCACTAGGCAGCCCTTAAAACCTGGATGCACCATCTTCAAGCTCTCGCTCTCTCTCTCTCTCTCTCTCTCTCTCTCTCTCTGCACACCAACCTCACCAGGCCTGTGCACCTCCCCCTCTAATAAACTCCTAAGTGGGTTTGTTGCGTGTTGCATGTTTCCTTCTCACCCACACCAGGAAATTTCAGCGACCACCTGTGCTCCACCCAGGAACAGACCATCCAAAGGAAATTCTTAACATTCCAACCATTGTAGATAGGATCACTTGATGTCTCTTACCCCAACACACAACCATCCCCTTTTCGTCAGGACACCCCTAGACAAATGTTAGCCAATCAGGAGCCCCAAACCTTCAAAATCCTTCTGCTATTATAAGAACTCCACCCCAACTGTGCTCAGGGCTCTCCGATTGTGTCAATACATTGGGCACATGGAGAGTCTGAGTTCACAATCTTGTGTAAAAATAAAGGCTCTTTGCTTTTATGTCTCCTTGCTTGCTTTAGGGATACTCCCCAGATCTGGGTATAATACCTTTTTGTCCCCAGATCTGGGTATAATACCTTTTTGTAAAATGGTGTGATTGACTCACAGGATAAAATGAGGTGTTGTGGCCTAAAGGTTGTGTCCTTGAATTCATATATGAAGGCCCGAGTTCCTAACATGATGGAATTTAAGGATGTGCATTTGAAAGATGATTAAGTCACAAACGGAATTATAGAACTTACTAAAAGGAGATGTTGGTTCTCACAAAAGTGGGTTGTCAGAAAAACTGAGCCTGACTCCTGAATTACAATCTGGCTTCCTGCCTGATCATGTGATCGTTTCCTTCCACCTACCTCCCCTCCCTTCCTTTCTCCTTTCTTTTCTTTCCTCCTTCCCTCTCCCAATCTTTCCTTCTTCCCTCTGTCCTTCATCTCCCCTCATGTCCCCTCATCCAGGACCACTGGATGCCCTTCAATATGTGCCTGAAGGATTCTGACACTCTCTCCCCCCTCCCAAGCAGTACAGACTTAATTCATTCAGGTCTAAGCAAGGCAGATGTCTGGAGTACCTGCTTAGGGACCCTAGTACAGAAACCTATGTGACCCCGGCCGGAGTCAGGCAGTCACTCTCGCAGGCTCTGTGCCTGAATGGAGCAGAGGCGGCAAGAACCAGGGAGGGTTCAGAGCTCCATTTCTGTCGACACTCTCTAAATTTACTCTCTGTTTTTAAACGTTATTTCTGCAGTGAATATGTCATTCAAAATAAAAAATAAAGTGTGAATATCTGTGGAGCCACCACCTGGCCAAGCCACCAGGCAGGGAAGTATGCCCAGAGGCCTTGGTCCTGGACCCCTGCGGGTTCTCTGCAGTGCCCAGGCAGCATTGTGCAAGGCCTGGGGGATGGGTTTTGCTCCTCCCCCAGCTCCTCCAGCCTCCCCACCTCAGGCTGGGGGAGGTTCTTGCCCATCTGGTTTACTCTTTGGGGTTCTCTGAGTCAAGAATATTCCTGGGTCGCTTTGACAATACCCACAGCACCCTCACACATCTGCCGAATCTTTGCTTCCATTGGTGCAGGGCCAGGAGATAAAGCTCGGAGCAAAGCAGGCCTTGGCTGCCTCTCTCAGTAACTGCTCCTTCCAGGACCCGTCCCCAAGACGGATTTCCCACCCTTGAAACTCCCAATGCTTTCCTTTGCATTTCCAGTTCTTTCTGGCGCAGACAAGACAGGAAGCTAGTCTCTGGGGCTGGGGTTACAGCACTAGTACTACATACAGTGCTTGCTAGCATGCACAACATCCTCAATCTGCTGCCTAGCACTGACTAAATCAGGCACAGTGCTCCACGTCTGTAATCCAAGCTCTGGAGAGGAGGAGAAGTTCAAGGTCAGTTTTAGCTGCAAAGCAAGTCTAGAACCAGGCTGGACTACGGGAGGCCTGTCTCTAAACAAACACAGCTCATCCAAACAAAACAAAAACCGCAAGCATGCGTGCACCACAGTGCTCGTGCCTTTCAGAAGCCAGTTCTTGCCTTGTTGAGGTGGGGTCTCTACTGTCCTGTGGCTGTGTTGCATGCTCCAGGCTAGTTGGCTGATTCTCTTCCCTCCAGTCTTGCCCTAGGAGTGCTGGCATCACATAGGCATGCCACAAGATCTAGCTTTTCACATGGACACCAGGGAATGTACTCTGGTGGCCAGGCTTCTGCAGTTGAGCTGTCTCTCTGGCTTCCTTACTTCCCCACCATGATTCCCAGGAAACACGCATTGCAGGAGAGGTTTGAAAAATCTGTTCACTAGATGTTAATGTCATCTTTGCATAGAGTTTAAGGCAATAAAGGCTTTTTCCTTAAGGGGTCTTGATGTCTAGGGGAAGCCAAGCATCCTGCTTCTCTACCCCAGTTTGATCAGTGCTCCTGAGCGACACCCAGCGAAGTGTTCTGCAGACCAGCTAGGGCCATGCAGCAGATTCTCCAGCTCACATCAACTGCAGGCCCAGAAGCAGACATTGTGTGGAAGAAAGATCTGAAATGGGGGCAAATAACCCCCAGCCTGCTCACCTCTCTGGGCTTATTACCCTTGGCTCTAAAAGTAAGAGATGCTAGCTAAGGTCTAACCACCAAGATTTACAGGGAAAGGAAAACGGAAGGGAGCAGGGATTCGCAGGCTCTGAACTCTGCCTCTCAAGCTGTTCATCATATTCAGGAACTGCTCAGAGCTGCTGCCAGGAAAGGGGAGCTGCTATACCCTGAGCACTGTGCCCATGAATCTCTGTGTCCTCTGTGGGATGCTCACAAGAAGCCTGTATAGAACACTACTCAGCAACAAAAGAAGCGACCCATGAGTCCACGCGTGGACGGGCCTCGGGGCACCGTTGCACTGGATTTGAAAGCAGTCCGTCTTGAAGGGCTGTAGACTTTGAGTCCAGTACTCCAGCATCCTCCAGATGAGAGTGACAGCTGGGGACGGTGGTCACCTGGAGCAGGGTGGGCATGACTATGCAGGGGGTGGTGGGAAGAGTCCTTTGGCAGCGACAAATGATTCTTATTTCCATTGGAACTCACATGCAGATACACACATGTGCATACACATGCATATAAATGTGTCCCAAACCGGGCAAGTCCAGAGGAAGTCTGCAGTACAGACTAGATCAATGGGTTGTTATTTCCTGTTTTGAAACAATATCATTATGTAAGAGGGAGCCATTGAGTAAAGCTAGGGGTACAGCAGAATGACATTTCTCTCTCTGCTGCTCTGCTTTGGCAGCTTTCCATATGCTCACAATTAACTTCACAGTTGAGGTACACCCAAAGCCTGGGAGACTATTCCATCCTACAGAGAAGGATTGCGGAGGTCATACAGGGCCACATCACTCTGAGATACGATGTGTGTGTCTGACTCCAGACTCATGAGCTTCTCTCTACCTCAGTCAGTGATTTGTGTGTGGAAAGAAATCTCCAGGACAGTTTCCAGCTACTCTCTCAAGCTCCCCCTCCCGGAGTGTTCTTGTTAAATCCATTGTGCCCAAGCCTGCCGGGAGACGGGGAGACAGTAGGTGCAGGTTTCATCTACCCCTGGCCAGGGGCTGGCAGCCAGCTCCCTCCTTAGATGGACTCTGCTGTAGTGTGTTGTGGGAATCTAAGCATTCAACACCAGTGGGAGTGGAAGAGAGATGCCCTCGGTGGATGGAAGGCAGAATAGCTCCTGAAAGCCTTCAATCCTGGGTCCTCTTTGTATTCTTATTTTCTACCCCCAAACCACAAGGCGGGGTAGCCAGCTGGTTGTTTCAGCCAGTTCTCCATGTCTTTCTGTTTCAGGTAGCAAGTAAAATCATGCTTGGCAAGTAGGCAGTACAAACAGTGCTTTAAGTAAAACCACTAAATCAACCAATAAATCAGCATCTACTAATTGTCCTTTTCAACCTTATTCTACTTCATGTGCTCACTGCCTCTGCCCCACATCCCCCCAGGCTCCCGCTGAAGAATGACTGGCACCATGGCTGCCTTCAGTGGGTAAAAGCTTTGAGTTTTCTCCCTTCAGCTTGTGTTCTGCAAGGGACCAGTCTGAGGCTGGAGTGGCCAGTGAGGATTCTTCTCTTGGCCAATCTGCCTGCTGAACCTTCCCCTAAGGCTCTTTCATGAGCACTGCCAAATCTGCTTTTAGCAAGAACCCTCCATGGTACCTGACCACCTTCCGTGTCAGATCAAGGCCCCAGGTCTGCCTCTTGCCAGGAGTGTCTGATCCCCCACCCGGTAGTAAGCCAGGACCCTTCTTGTTTTGCTAGTTCCCACTCCTGAGTCTATCCCTCTTCCTGAGTATCTAACTCACCTGGCTTTACTGTATTTGGGACTGGGCTCAAAATTTTGATGCAAAGCCCCATTTCCAAGGTTTCCAAACCCACTGCAGAGGTCCTGGATAACTATTGCCTTATCATGCTTCAGTGGTCAAATGTGAGGGGGAAGGCACCAATATCTAACAGCACTTCTGCCTATTTGAGGACAGAGGAAGTAAGAAGTACACACGGAAATCAAACAATGCTCACTCAAGGCAGAGAAGGCGCTGCAGCGGTCACCACAGCTCAATAAGCTCCCACTGTAGATTAACAAGCGTCAAGGGAGGAGATATTAAAGCGTGCATAAATCCCCAGAAACTTGTCAGGTCTCAAGGTTACATGCCTCTGTTAATTAAATCCATGTACAGGGAGGGACAGTGCCTTCAGAAAGGAGAAAAAACGTAGTCCTATCGCTAGGCGGGAATGCAGCGCAACCTATTTTGACAAATGCTCTGTCAACATAATGACCACCAGCCACACGGTGCTGTGAGCACTTTCAGTGAGGTCAGTCTCAAAGAAGAAGCACTGCAAGCCAAGCAACATTTATGTCGAACTTAAAAAGTTAGGTACGAAAAATTAAAATACCTTGCTATTTCTTATACTGAAAGGTGAACTCATATTCTGGGTTATTCAGTTGGTTAGGATGACAACTAACATTCATTCTGGCCATTTCATTTCTTTATGTGGTAAGAAATTTGAAAATTCCACAGTGTTCGCCATTGTGTCCCGTTGGACAAGCTCTCCCAACCTGATACTTGTAGCTTACTCTCCCCCTCTGCTTGCTCTTTCAATTTCTTTTCTTCTAAAATGAAACTTCTCCTAAGGAGACAGTGTCTGTAAAGTACAAGGCGATAATGAAGAGCTTCAAGGGCCTCTGTTCTCAGCGACATTTCCTTTGTAACAGGCACTTCTCATACTCAGAACAAACGACAGGAATGCTAAGATCTCCGAGTGTCCTTACCTCGGAAATTACCGGCAGAACATTTCCTTTTATGTTCCTGAAGTTTCATGGAAGCTTGGGTTCTATATGACCATCTTTCACTTAGACATGATGCGGATTTCATTTCTGGGGGTTTGGAAGTGATTTTGACACTTCAGCTCCTCTTGTTTTTTATTTGTGTGTGTGAAAGAGATAAGACACACAACTTTAGAAACTGGCTCTTGAAAGGGATGCTTCGCTGACAGGCCTGTTCCCCCATTCCCCCAGAGGCCTGCCTGCCCCATCTCTACTAGAACACCAAGAACACCGTACTCTTCCTCTGTTTTGCTTTCATGAAGGGGCTGCCAGAACACGGGAGTTGAGGGTATAAGAAATAGACTATTTCTCAATTCTACACTTTAGCTGCTGTAACTCAGTGTTATCTGGAAGAGCCCAGGGCTGTGGGTCCAGGTCAGCAGCTGCCAGTCCAGCATCTCCTCCCTTTCCTGTTAGATTCCTGGGTGGCAGGAGGGGCTATCACAGAATAAACCTCTTTCGTGGATGTATACATACTGAGAACAGGTGCCCCCCTTCTTACTGTAATGGCATCAGCACTTCCAACTGGTGATGAGCCCGCTATGGTTTGAAGAGAACTTGGTCTCTTAGTTGAACACTTGGTCCCCAGCCAGCGGCATTGTTTAGGGAGGTTATGTAACATTTGGGAAGGGAATCTTGGCTGGAGGAAGTACAATAGGATTGCTCTGAGGTTTTATAGCCTTAGCCCACACCCGATTCCATCTCCCCATCTGCAGGTGAAATCAGTTGGGTTCCTTCTCCAGCCACATCTCCCCTGCCTGTAGCCAAGATTTCCCTAACACAATGGACTTGATCCCTCTGGAACAGCAAGCCCAGATAAACCCTTTTCCCTGTTGCTTTTCATCAGGGAACTTTTAATCCCAGAGACAGCAGACACTAGAACACTCAGACGAACTCTCATATAATAATGTGGGTGTGAGAACCCTAAGAAAAGGAGTCTGCCGGGGGCAGTGAGCACTAGTGTGGACAGCAGGCAAGGAGAGGTCATGGGGAATGTTTCAGAGAGGCTCCGGGTCAGGTTCTCAATCACTAATGGGGGGAGGGGGGAGTCAGGGGTATGAACCTGACTGCCTTAAATTGGGCAAATCAGATGTGTAGTAGAGATAAGCAACTGGCCCAGGGAAGAGTTCATTATTGACCCGTGGCCCCCTCTGCACCTAGGAACCTTAGAATTCAGTGTTTGGGTAAGAAACCTCTGTAGTTGGGCATTGGTCTAGGTGCTGGGAGTTCAGGAACAAGGAACCAGCCTGCCTTGTGGGCATCTCAGGATGGCGAGAGGGACAGGTGTCAGCATAGGAGACTAGGTGGAAATGTGGGGGAACTTCCTGCAGCGGGTTTTAGAGCTGATTGTTTAAAAGAAAGGAGATAACAGTAAAACAGTCAAGGCTGCAAAGCCATTAAGCAATGGTGCATGTGGCTATTTCAGATAGGAGGGAGGGGCCTGAGCAGGTGGTAGAGCAGGCTAGCCTGCAGGCATCAGTTTCTCCAGCACAGTCTCCAGAGACCACCCTGGGACCCTGAGCTGAGGACCCGGATAGGCTCTGTCCACAATCCTTGCACAGGAAGCTGCAAGATCAGCAATGGTGCTCTGAGCTGTTACGCATGCAGTTAAACTCTGTGGTTACAGAAAATGAGTGCAGCACACAGATCCCTGGGGGACAGCTGGGGACCCGGAAGCTTTTATAGTGTGCTTACTACAGCTACGGACTCTGCCAAGATTGTGTGTGCCTGTGGTCTACTAAGCTTGTGGAATGTGTTCACTTCCATTGCAGAAGTGGTCTTCTCCTGAGCAGAGGTGAACAGGCATCCAGACAGCTGTCAGCCAGACACCAGAAACCTTATAAACCCCAGCCAGCCTGTGGCCTTCCTTCAGTTACTGCCAGCTGGATTTTACCAAGTACTGTGGAGACTCCTGAATGTCACACAGCACCAGACAGGGAGGAACCCCAAGGTGTTAAGACCCTCCTCTTGCTCCATCTTCAGTAGAGCAACTTCTAAAGAAGGTAGGTGAGGTCACAACTCTGTTACTTAGAAAAGTTTTATTTAGGGAAACATCAGAGCACAAAACTAAAGCACCACTCGCTATTGTCTGCAGACACAGCAGCCTTGACTGTGAGCTCTGCACCCCCTTTAGATGAACGTCGGTGTCAGCGTAGTGTGGCCAAGCGCCTTCCCTGGAAGCACCACCTTCAGCAGTAGGGCGAACGTCCCACGTGGTCTTCACAAGACTGTTTTCCGACGCCATCATTTGGTCTCAGTTTTTGGACTTTGTGGAACAAAACTGAAGATGAACTTAATGTCTGGAGTTGTTCTTCATCGGCTCAGTATTTTTACCAAATGACACAGCAAAAAGAACATACATATTTTTTCTTGAAAGGCTTCAGAGAAATTCTAATCATTACAAATTTAACTTAGCCAAGCACAACGGCACATGTTTAATTCCAGCACTAGGGAAGCAGAACTAAATGGATCTCTAAGTTTGAGGCTAGCCTGGTCTATAGGGTGAGTTCCAGGACAGCCAGGGCTATACAGAGAAACCTTCTGCCAAAAATACAAAAACAACCACCAAAAGTTCTGCAAGCTGGCTACACAAAGAATCATTATCACAACCTCCTCTACCCCCTGAAACTCACAAAAAAAAGGAAATTTAACTTCTACACAGAATGCCACTGTAACGAACGGCATCACACTGCAGTTATGGCATTTAGAAAGGCCAGCTTGTTACAAAGTGGAGCTGACTATGTCTGTTTTCCTAGGGAATGCCTGTCACACTGCAGAATCCTACTGTTTCCTCCTGTGTTGAATAAGGAAAAAAGTACCTAAGACACAAGAAATTTTGTACCTCTCAAGAACCTACGAATAATTACTGATTAAAAACTACATGCTCCAGTGACAATGTACTCCACAGCTAAAGAGATCCTGAAACACAATAGCTCTAATTGAATGCAGGAGGAAAACGAACTACGAATTAGCATCTATTATATTCCACACTTGACACAATAGCATTTGTCAAGCCCTTAAAAGAGGTTTGGCTCCTTTGAGACATGAGGCCAAAATGCCAATGATCACCCCAAAGGAGCCGTTCATCTCAGTGCCTGAAGACAAAACATTAACTGGTAATGGCACATTTTAACCCACAGATCCTTTAAGAGGTTTATTCTGTACTGCTGAGACCAGGATCTTAAAATCCCCACTTCCCTAGCCACTGCAAGACAACCTTGAACTTAAATGAACTCGGAGAGTGATCATGACTCATTCCACATCAGAAGCTAAGAATCACCAGTGTTTCCAGGGAAAGGCTGTCTGTCTGCTGCACTGCTGCTACTGGTCAGTGGAAGGAGCCTTCCCACTCTTCTGCAGAGGACCGCACACCTATTAAATCAGACCCTAGATGCCAACAAACTAGGATCCTTATCTTCCCTTGCTTGCTCATTCAACAGAGGGCCTAGTGAGCTTGGCTGCTGGCTTGAGCTGGTTTTGTTTTACAGCCATGAGTCAGAATGCCAGACCTTTGTAGATTTGTACTGCTAGATTAAACCAAGCAGCGTGTGTGTCCTGAAAGGTGTAGCCATCTGTCTTTCACAGAACAAAGCCACAGGGGCTAGGTCTTGGGTGGGAATGGATACGTCATAAAGGTGTTTATACATGCTAAAACACACATGCAATACAGACCTACCAAACAAGGCAGGGTTTCCAGCCCCTAACAGTGTCATTGTGAAGCAGGGTGATGCTATGTAAGTAGTATGTTGGCTGTGTCCCATCCTCCCCGCTGCACTCCAGAGACACTCAACAGGTAAGAACACTGCAAAGTGCTAGCTCTAGCTTCTTGACTCCAGAGAAAACGAGATTAATGCTCGATACCCGGTCACTCCAGGCCGGAGGCTGCCCACCTCACTCGGATTCACTTTGATTCTAAAAAGTGAAGGGGAATAACAAAAAGACATTCTCTCAGAAGTACACAACCATGACTCAGTTAAGCCAACATCCAGTCAAGTCTCAGGCTGAAGGCAGCAGCTTTCTCAAGGGCAAGGCACGCTCCTCTCAGTAGGACAAGCTACAAGATTTGGATCTATTGTAACTTTAAACAACCCCACTCAGAGTTGAAGGGCCTCTATGCTGGAGAGCTCTACGTGCCCCCTTGGTAAAATGGCAAATGTGCCACAACACTGCTTCCAGGAAGATCTGTGCTGCTCAGGCTGCCACACTACTATGAGTCTGGTTTGGAAACCTCCGTTAGTCCACTAAGACTAAAAAGAAGGTCAGTGGCCCAGCAGTGGTCATTCAGGACCTGCTATGTCTATAATAAAGGGACAAGTGCTGACAAAAGCAGCCCCCTCATCCCTAGAGAAGGGCTCAAAGCCAGCAAGTCTGCAGGCGGAGGGGCTAACTGCAGGCCAAAGTGCACTGCTGGGCATCAATATACCAGCTCCACAGCAGTAGCACCACGTGCCCCACGGGCTTCTCCCCATGTTCTGAAAGGGAAGTAGAGAAGCCAGCTGCAGCTCAACTGCTTGAACCATGGGTGCAGTTCTGGCTAAACTTTAGTCTAGAGGCTTTACGGCTGAAAATGGTCATTTGCCTCCTGGAAACCATGGGCTATAGAACTCAGGGCAGGGAATGGGCAAGGGGACCGGACAATATGGCTCTTCTTGACACTACAAAGCATTTTCTACTTTCTGGAAGGGTCTTTCCTGTGGGTATTCTATCATCTCTTATACCTACCTATGTCTTCGCTGTGCGTTGCTAGGCTCTGACAGCCTCCATACAGGACTGCCTGTCCATATATGTCACAGTCAGTACCAAGTCAGATGCCTGGGATGCCGTGGATTCTACTGTAGCTCAAGAGAGCCTGGGAGGGCAAACTGAAACAGAGACCGAGGACCCAAGCACACATTTGACCAAAGGACTACATATGGCTGGGCTCGGAGAGCTCCATATCTCCTAAAATATCATTCTTTATTACCTCAAAGTACATGTTATGCTACAAGATGACACTTTTTGTAAAAAAAAAAATTCATTGCCTAGAAAAAAAACACTTTAAAGGTCATTTCAAAATAAAAAAAAGAACAAAATCCACACATACACACTGTAGAAGACTGTAAAGAAATGTCTCCAACAAGCAGTATAAACATGTACAAATCAGTCCCTTAGTTACCATGGCGCCATCACACATAACTCAACAGGAAGAAGTATTGTGGAACAGCACTATTCAAATACCCAGTGCGCTCTTGATGTCTGAGTTCCCAACTCAGAACCTGCCAAGGAAGTATAAGCAAATCTGCTTTTCTGTACATTCCCAAAGGCAAACAGCCACTCACACAACTTCTGACTTCACCAAAAAGCAATTAGATAAGATAAACAACTCCCCCTAAGATTGGCCAGAAGTACCCTGGGCGATTCCTGAGGGCTTTCATCAGACAAAGTGTTAAAAATGGGAAGGTCTGCAGATAAAGCGAGAATGTACGGCCTGTTCACACGGTCAGAATGAGAACGGACTTTACTGAATTCCAAGTCAGCACGCCTGTTTATAAAACCAGGCCCCGTGACACAGTTGTGACCCTGGCACTTGGGAGGCCAGGCGAGGAAGACTGTCACAATTCCAAGAGCAGGCTGAGCTACAGAGCGAGACCATGTCGCAAAGAGTAAACCTGTTCACAAAGCAGTGCTTACATCCGTCCTGACCTCGTGTGTGTAATGGATTCTGTAATTCTTATCAATGCTAGAATTTTCTTCTCAAATGATCTCAAATTATATAAATTAATCTACAAGTTTAAAAGTTTTGCTTAAATATAAACAACCTGTCTCCAACCACGTCAGCTCCGTACACAGCTCACATTGGGCAAAGTGCCCCTCCCTGTGATGTTCTGTCAACATGCTTCCATAAAATGCTATTCTCCTGTCTCAGATCTCTTGATGACATCTATCAATAACATCTAAATTCAGATTTCCCAATGGGCTGTCTCTGAAGCCTTCCTCCTGAGAGTCACCATAGCCTGACCAATACACAACTCTGCCTCCTCAGCTGGGTTCAGTAGGCATGGCCTCAGCCTGCTGTGCTTGCAGAGGGCAAAGGGCAGGGAGCAGAGGTTACAGGACAACAATCAGCTGAGGCTGGCAAGTGACAGGAGAGTCTGCCAGGTCACACCCAACTTAGGGCACTGCCGTGCACAGGCCAAGGTTGCTGGTAGGGCAGTGAATGCTTTCCTTCTTCAACGGTCAGTAAGAGCACACAGAGGGCATTATTATGTTATATCCTGCCATGTTTATTGTTATCTCATAAAACAAGACATCTCCTGATGTAGGAGGGTATTATATCCTTCTGGAGTCTTTGATGGAGTTGAAGAATAAATAGATAATTATAGTTTTACTTAGTTATGATAAAAGATAAAATAGATATAAATATTATAACTGTAATCCTTGCTTGATAACTGTTTTGTTATATGTAATTTAACTATGTTAAAGTGAAAGCCTTTTCTGTTTAAACAGAAAAAGGGGAAATGATGT
>LOEQ01002641.1:195380-207876 GCA_001685075.1 Bramus lutescens | reverse complement strand
TTAAATGAATACAATTTGTATGTTATTATTTCGGGGTATAAGCTAGCCATGTGGAAGCCAGGCGGGATGAAAAGCAGGCCTGCTCTCCCCTATCACTACAATCTCCCAAACTGCTTGCTCTCCAGAAGCTCCAGGTAAGGCAACATGTCAGTCCAGAACGGCATTTCTTCGAGGCTCTAGAAGGCTCTATGCTCTTAGCAGCCCTTTGATGAGGACCTCAGATAGAGCCCGCTTACTCATTTCCATATTTCGTCTTGTGGGACAGTCCTAATCCTCTCTTCCATGGCACTCGTCTATCACAGTGACAGACGACACTTTGGCCATCGTGTCTATCGGGGACTGGTAAGACACACGCACCACCACTAACAAAGACACTTTACAGCAAACTAGCTACAGGCCCAACAGCGAGGCTTCGGCCGCGGAAACCATGGACTTGAAACTCAAGAACAAAACCATCAGCAAGATGCATTCAGAAGTCTCTGTCGAGAGTTCTTCTCTCCGTCATTGGTTGTAGTGTTGCTGCTCAGGTCCAAATCTGTCAAAATTAAAACCACTCTTTAGAAAGGAGGACTAACAGGGAGCATGGTGCTGTTTAGTCCACTTTGAGGACTTCTCACACACATTGTTTTACATGTCCGCTTCCTAGTCTGAAGTCAGGTCACGGCAAGAAAGTCAATAAACTCCCTCTTTTGAGAAAGAAAATCAAATGGTGGCTTTGGGAGTAGCCAACCACTCTCTTGGTTATATGAGGCCTGCTCCAGAGGAGGGAATTCACACTTGTACAGTAAATGCAGTACAAAGCCTATAGCTCAGGAGGTCCTAGGTTCTAGAGAGGCCAAATGGACAAGTTATCAAACTCCCTTCTATATATTGACGGTTCTACCCACAGATCAGTGTGGCCTCAGCCGGAGAACCCTTCCTTCTGCGGTGGGCAGCAGTCAGTGCAGAGACTCATGACTGGTTTAAGTGCTGAGAGCAAGTGAAGTGGCTGCTGAGCGCTCAGCCCTAAATGAGACATCTGTTCTAACCTCCCAACCTCTAAATCAAAGCTCAGGGAATGCCTATGAAAAGGGAAAAAAATTAAGAGCAAGGGGGCAGGGGGACAAAACACTGGCTCCTGAACACAACATGGGTTGGCACCCAGCTCACTGCAGTGATGGTCACCTGTACAAGACAGCCAACATGAGCAATCAACACCCTTGCAGGCAGCACTAACTAGACTCACTGGGTCATAGAAAAAAAGAAAAGAGAAAAGAAAAGGATATGAAGGTTGGAAGGGGCTATATTAGGGGCTATATTGTGGGGAAGCTGGATATGATATCAAGATGTACTGTAAACATGTATGAACTTGTCAAAGAACAAATAATCGATACTAAAAAGAAGGAAAGGCAGAGAAGGACAAAGAGATGAGAGGTACAGACAGGAAGACAAGACAGAGACAAGAAGGACGCTAGAAACAGAGGTGGGGCAGGAGACAGAGAACACGACACAGACAGAAGAACTAGAAGGCAGGCAGAGAGGAGACCGAGGAAGAAGCACAGATTGATCCGTTTGGAAACTCAGGGTAACAGCAATCTGTTCCCACGCTCTTCCCCAGGACAGTACTGCAGCGATGGTTCAAGTGACAGGCAGGTGAAGACAGCCCTGACTGACACAAAGATGTGCCTGTCCAGAGAGCCAACCCTACCTTTGAACTCCGCTGTCTGGCTCCCCTGGTTCTCTCCCTTGATCTCTGCGGACATGGGGGTCTTTCCATCAAAGACATCCATCTTGATCATGCCTAGGTTGGTCAGGAGCAGCATGGGATCGATGCCCTGCCCGTTGCTTTTAATGTTCTCCAGCACCTTAAGACACTTATATGATTTGAGCTCACTTATGTTCTCTTCCAGAAAGAGGTTGTAGAGGCTCAAGTCATTGTAGCCTTCAGACTTGAAATGCAGAACATCAAAAGTGGGCAGGATTTCGTAGACCTTGAGAACATCTGTCTTCTGCCGGAATGGGACGAACAGTGTGTGGATGACCACAGGGGCCAGTAGAACGTACACTATGAGGTTAATGAAGCTGAGCAGCTGGAAGATGCCGACGGCGATGAGCTTGCACTGAAGGCGATCGGGAATGGTGCTGTCATTGCTCAGGATGCCTGATTTGATGTTGCACAGAAACTCGTCTGAAAGTGAGGAGAGGCTGAAGTAATAGCTCAAGTAGACACACGCCAGCAGTATGACGGCAAAAGTCACCAGTCGGCAGCTAATGTACTTCATTATTAAATGACTAGAGTTCTTCTTCGTCTTCAAGTACTGCTCCACGATTGGATACTTGAAGTGACTTTCAGATATCTCCCACAGACTGGAAAACGAAGCAAACAACAGGAACTGAGACGCTTGCCAGTCTCATCAAATGTCAAAGGCATGGACACGTTCAACACCGGCACACTGAAAACTTCACACACTTACTATAACTTCACTCAAGTACTAACGAATAAAACCATGCTTAAACCCTCTTTTTCATTTTAATATTCTAGACATTTCAAGGGTTTATAAGAGTACTTTGCCTGCATGTGTGTAGTGCCCTTGGGAACCAGAAGAGGGTGTTAGATGCCTGGAACTGGCATCTAACATGGGGATTCTGGGAACCAAACTCAAGCAAGAGGAATAAGTGCCTTTAACCACTGAGTCATCTTTCCAGGCCCCTTTTAATAGTTTAAAGACAATTTGGTTGGTTAAATGTGAGTAATACTTAATAAGTTTTAGGGAAATGCCTCGTACCCAGGGCTCAATGTCTATTAAATAAATTTATCCAATCCAGAATAACAGCTGGCTTATTATTGTTGTTTTCAAACTACAATCTCTCACCGTGCAAGCAGAATAAAGTAAAGAAATTTTAAGCCCAACTAGAACACATATGCTTCTACCAGGGAGGGTTAGGGAAACTCAGGGGACCCAGATGGCATTGTTCAGGTCCCTGGCTCTCCCAGAAGAGACTGCATGACAATGTTTATCTATTATCTAGAAATAAAAGATCAGAAAGAGGCAAACAAAGCAGTTAATTAATAACGTTGTGCACTAAAATGTCTGGAATTGTGACAGCTAGTTTTCTGTCACCTTGACACAAGCTAGAGCAGCTCTCTAAGAAGGACCTCAACTGAGGAAAGACCCATAGCAGGTGGGCCTGTGGACAGGCATGGGCTTCATTTACTTGACTGTCGAGTGATGTGGGAGGGTCCAGGTCACTATGGGCAGTGCCACCCCTGGACTGGCAGTCCTGGGCACTGTAAGGAAGCAGGCTGAGCCACCCATTGAAAGCAAACCAGTCAGCAGCTCTCCCCCATGGCCTGTGCATCAGCTCCTGCCCTGCTTGAGTTCTTGCCCTGACTCTTTCAATAATGGAATGGAATGGTGGATTGTTAGCTAAAATAATCTCTTTCCCCTTCAAGTTGCTTTTGGTCATGGTGTCTTATCACAGCAATAGAAGCCCTACGACAGGAATACAGCAAGAAGTCTTAGACATAAGACAGCTCTTGCTACTATTGCTATTCCTGGCAATGACAGAGCCAGAGGCAGAACGTGCCAAGGAGGGTCTCCACCTACTGGGGCCACTTCTCTCATCCCTTCTATATGTTTGACTACCCCAGAATCCTCTGCGCTTTTCCATTATAGACATCAAAGCAAGCAAGTTCCGTTTGAGACGTTGATCTATCATCCCTGGGAGAACGATTTTCCAAAGGATGAAACTGACCAGGGAAAGGAACACCGACCTGAGGGCAGTGGGGAGGAGTTGTCCCTTGTCAGCTGGTGGCAGACACCCTACCTACCTACCAACCCCTCTCCCACTCTTGGCAATCAGCACTCTGTGGTAGCCCAGCAAGAGAAAGGGCAGGGAACTCATCCTAGGATGGCTACGGCAGCCTTCTGGAGCTGTTACCTTTGCCCCACATTCTCATTCACTCCTGGTGGTCCAGGACCATCTCTCAGGTCCAAGTCCCGAGCACTCTTGGCAGCCTTGATGGCACGGTTGTAAACTTTGTCGAGCTCTTCCATGATGAACTTCAGATCTGAGCAGAGATGCGGGGCTGCTGCAAAGCGCCAGAACAGCGTGGGCAGGTACAGGAGTATGGCGAACAGCAGCAGGATGTAGGGGAAGAACTGGAAAACAAGAGCCAGCCATGGTCAGCACACCCTCTCAACAGCCAGAAGCTTAGAAGCTGTCCCAACTCTGCCAGGAGCTGCTCTTGTCCCCATTTCGGGGACACACGAGCATTCCCATGTCGCTCATGGACACCAGCTTGCTGCCTGTTGATTACTGTTTGTTTCAATATTGGACCCAGAGTTGATCCTTTTGCTTTCAATAGACATTAATTTGAAGGAACTGATGACTACACAGAAACAAAGAAGAAAAGGAGGAGGAAGAAGAGGAGGAGGAGAAGAAGCATCCCCATCCCATAGAATGACTCCTCAACAGAATCACAATTAAGAAACAGGTAAATGTCACAGTGACCTTTGCTGGGTTTTGTTGTTGTTGTTTTTCTTTTTACTTGTTGTGGTTTAAAGCTCTAATTTTCTGTTTTGCTTTTTACTTCTTTGGAATCTGGGAAAATGCCAAAGAAACATTAGTGGTCTATAAAGCAGCTGGAATAAGCGCCTACAACCTCCAGGGTGTGGAGGGCCAGACGGTCACAGCTGGAACAGATCTATGGTGAGGCGCCAGGGTTGGGGGACACACAGAGCAGTGTGTCAGGATGTCAGGAGACTGAAGGATGCCCTAGAACCCCATCTGATTAGAAGTCCGGGAAGGCGGGAACACTGGGCTCCAGTGAAGCTCAGCCTTGTGACTTGGGCTTCATCCACTCACAAATATCTCGAAGCTCCCATGAGTCCTTCCTGGAATCCCTGATGTAACTAACAGAAACAGAGAAAGACCCCAGTGAACCCAAATTTGGCAGCACCCTCCAGGAGGCTGCACTCTGGGGTTCGCACAGGACAGGGTCCTTCAGTGTTAGCCTGATTTGCACACACTGCAGGCTAGGCACTGCTGATTTAGTTTACAGTTAGCTGTGTTCATTCCATCCCTGCCTATTCTAGTCACGGTCTATTATACAAATTAGCCCGACAGCCATGCTGTTTCCTACACTGGGACAGCTAAGCACTTCCTCTGGGAGCTACGGGCAGCAGAACTATTTCTAGCTTGAGCTTGTGAAATAGTTTTTTAGGTCATGCTCTTTTGAGGGGTTATTTGGATAACAGCATTTATCTTGAACTGTTCCCCCAAAGTAACCGTGTACAATCTATGAAACACACCCAAGGAGTGTGGCATGGAGCCCAAAGGACAAGAGAGCACAGTGCACTGTGATTGGAAAAATGAGTGTTTAAGGATCTACATGGAGAGCACTTGCAGTTTCCCAAATACCAGTGCAGCCTGGCTGCCTCTGCAGGAACGTATAGAAATGCCTTGCTCTCCTTGCAGCCTGGCTGCCCCTGCAGGATCATATAGAAATGCCTTGCTCTCCTTGCAGCCTGGCTGCCCCTGCAGGATCATATAGAAATGCCTTGCTTTCCTTGCAGCCTGGCTGCCTCTGCAGGAACGTATAGAAACACCTTGCTCTCCTTATAGCCTGGCTGCCCCTGCAGGATCATATAGNAGAAATGCCTTGCTCTCCTTGCAGCCTGGCTGCCCCTGCAGGATCATATAGAAACACCTTGCTCTCCTTGCAGCCTGGCTGCCCCTGCGGGATCATATAGAAATGCCTTGCTCTCCTTGCAGCCCGGCTGCCTCTGCAGGAACATATAGAAACACCTTGCTCTCCTTATAGCCTGGCTGCCCCTGCAGGATCATATAGAAATGCCTTGCTTTCCTTGTATCCTGGCTGCCCCTGCAGGAACGTATAGAAATGCCTTGCTTGTTAGCTTTCCCATGTCCATCAAAAACGAAGGGGCCATTCTGTATGTCATGGCATTCACATCAATTCAACTGCAATACGAATCCAAAAAGTATTAGTTAAATTATAGCCTTTACAATCCTTTTGTCAGAGTAAGAACATGGAGAATCGCCAAGGTGTGGGCATGCAGGGAAAGCTTTGTTGCCAGCGCTGCCTGCTACACATTAGGAGTGGGGTGCACATCAATCTGAGCTCTGACTGCACCCCTTGTACAATGTCCCAATTGGTTGGCACTGCATTCTTCCCAAGACAGTGAGACCCTCTCAGAGAACCACCTGCATCTCTAAGCCTGTTGATTTTCAAATTTGTTGTTCCTGGAAGGGGTTGGGGTCACATGACCTGTGTGGAAGGAGCCTGAGGTTAACCAGAACAACTACCGCCATGGTCTAACTCTTCATCTAAGGCAAAAATCCATGCAAGAAGCTAAGCAGCACTCCCCAAGGCATATGCCGCCTGTCTTACAGGGTTACATGGACAGGATGTGGACTCAGAAACATTCCCAGCACTTGCCCTGTGTCAGGCAGTGACAGGGTGCACACCCCATACCTGCCCTCCAGGTTCAAGTAGCGCCATCTCACCAAAGATCACACAGCCCAACAATTAGAAATCAAAACACAGCAGAGCCACAGAGTGTAAGTACTTAGCACAGAGAAAACAGAAAAGTCCCTAGAGAAAGAGGTCAGAACCGTCACAAGAGAGGCAGAGCCTACTGCTGGCTGCACTGTGAAGCACATGAGGGAGAAAGAGCAAACAAAACTAGAAATCTGACCACAGTTCTCCTCTGTGGACCTTAGAGCGTCTGCTTCCTTCTGCCTGGAAGCTTCTGTCTGGTAAGCTCTCACCTCTGCCTGGAAGCTTCTGTCTGGTGAGCTCTCACCCACCCAACATAAGTAACATAAATAACAGAGCCACAAGCGAGGGAGGGCAGAAGGGTTGAGGCTGAATGATTGACAGAGGGTGATCCCCTGAAAATCCAAGAACGAGGGCTGGAAAGATGGCTCAGTGGTTAAGAGGACCCCAGTTCGATTCTCAACATTCACATGGTATTTTAAAACTGCAAAACTGTCTATAACTCCAGTTACAGGGGATCTGACCTTTTCTGGGAACCAGGCAGATTTGTGGTGCACAAGCATACATGAAGAAAAAAGGAAAAAAAAAAAACCTCATAAAATAAATAAATAAACTAAAAGAAAACAAAACAAAACCAAGAACCCTTGAGTGTGAAACTGCTCAGAAATAAGGTTGTGGCAGACAGAGATATAGTCAGCTCCAGAGACCACGGTAGATACAGACCAGAGACGGGGGTCTAGAGAGTGGAGACCTGTGCCTACCACCCGAGGAACAGGTAGGTGTGGCAGAGTCCTCTCTCATCTCTGTCAGCACTTCCCCTTAGGTCTACGGATCCAGGAGAGACCAAAGCTTACTGTGGAGTTTGCTCTGGTCTGTGGTGCTCGACACAGAGGTTCTAGGGAACATCAAACGTCCTTAAGCTAGCAACTGAACTATGAGGGCCCCACCCCGACACTGAACACAGCAGGAGACACTGGTAGGGAGCATAATCAAAAACACCTTGGCAAAACAACAAAGCAATTCGGAGAATGCGCAGAGGAGGCAAGGCAGGTGGCCACTGCAGCAGAAGCGATGGGACTGGAGACAGCCGCAGAGAGTGAGGACGCTCATGTGAGACAAAAGGCAGAAGTCCTGAGGACTATGGTGGCCGCTGGCCCATGCAGGGATGGGGCCCAGGCAGGGGTGGGGGCACTGGCACTGGCAGCCGACATATGCACAGGAGAGAAGAGGGAGGGGCGTGGGAGGCAGATCTAAACTGGGAGACTGGCATGAGATGCTTCTACTCAAGATGCCGCTGACGGAGATCTGCAGTAGCAGCAGAGAGCAAGGGAGGCATACGGCTTGTGACTCAGGACTCGACAGCACACAGACAACCGGAGCCCAGTGTACAACAGCGGAGATGACCCCAGAGAATGAGGAAGCCAGAGAGAGGACCTAGCTGCGGTCCTGTAACATCTCAGAGTCAGACAAAGAATGAATAATGGATGGGACAGGTCTGAAAGGATGTAGGTAAAACAAGATCATCTTGGACTTGGGAACATGAAATACAAGGGTGTGAAGGATGCCGGAACTGGCTGTGGGATGTTCGCATAAAAACTCGCTTAAAGTCAGTCCCAATTACGGGGAATAAAGAAGGGAGGCATCCACCCTGAACGGCGGTGCAGAATGCAGACAGTAAAGACATCAGGGCGAAGACAACCAGTCCGGTGGCATCCGAGGGTGGGTACCACTCAGAGAGTACTGGAGAAGACAGCGAGCTCAGGGTCTACATGGAAGACGGAAAGGACCGAGCCAGGAGAATCAGAGCCACATACATGCAAGCGGTGAAGCCTGCAGGGGACCACATGCTCCCGTGTGCTCGGCCCTGTGTGAGGGCACTTTAGGATTACAGACCAGACAAAGGGTCTCTGCGCAGTGCCAAGACTTTGGGAGCCACACTGTTCCTNGCGGCTGCCAGTCCCTTGGCTGCAGACTGTGAAAACTGTGTGCGCTAACTGGGTAAGGATGCTATCAATTTAAAACATTATTTGAAGAGAGACTGGGTTTGGTTTGAGAACATGTGGCGTGCCAACCTGACCTAGGTTTCCTTTTAAAAGAGTGCCGTGGTCCTCAGACCAGTGCCTTCGCTATTATTCCTGGAGCTGCTAGCATCTCTGTGATCACTAACTTTGTCAACTTGACATAGCCTAGGACAGTGGTTTTCAACTCATGGGTCACGACCTTGCTGTGAAATAGCCCTTCTGTACACTGTGAAGATTTGTTGTGGGTTGGTTTAATAAAGAAGCTGACTGGTCAATAGCTGAACAGGATAAGGTGAGGCGGGAAAGTCAACCTGAGAATGAAGGGCAAACGGGAGAAAGAAGGGTGGAACAGAGGGGCGGCCAGCAGACGCAGGGAGAGGTGAGATGAACATACCATGTGAGAAAAGGTACCGCCATGTGGCAAAGCACAGATAAGAAATATGAGCTAATTTAAATGTAAGAGTTAGCTAGTAACAAGTCTAGCTACAGGCCGAGCGTTCACAATCAATATTAAGCCTCCATGTTGGTAATTTAGGAGCAAGCTGGTGGGACAGGAAAACTCCGCCTACATGACCCTTTCATGGGGTTGCCTATTAGATATCCTGCACGTCAAATATTTATAACATAATTCCTAACAGTAGCAAAGTTGGTAATGGTTGGGGGTCACCACAGCATGAGAAAATGCCCCCACTGTGATGGACTATATATAACCTGGAAGTGTACACCGACATAAGCCACCTCTCCCATAAGTTGCTTTCTGCCAAGGTATCATAGCAACAAAAATGAAACTAAAACAGACTCACAGGCCCACGGGGATGACATCTGCCTGGGCACACACTATTTAAGGAACACCAGTCTACATCGATGGTACCCAGTCAGGGCTCCAAGCTAGGCAGGCCAGAAACACAACTACATTCCTGGCCTTACCCCCAGTGTTAAAAGTTCCACCCTAGCACTGTGGGTGGGGCTCAGATCCCTTGTTTGCATCCGTTCCAGGTAATGCCACAGGCTTCATGCGAATCCTCCAACTAGGTCTCTGACTCCACATTAGAGAACTATTTTGCCTGCTTTGTTAAGTACTTTTTATTCTTATTGTTTCTTTTAAGGGTTCTGTTTCAAAGCGAAACCTCACTAATCTTTGCTGACGAGCTGGACAGGAATAACGCGAAAGAGTTCACCAGTCTTAGAGCGCCCCCTGCTGGTCTCCTGGATGCACTCACATGGGCCGCCAAAATCCCAGCTCTTAGCGCCACAGGAAGCCATCAGCAGTGAATGAAGTGAAGAGCTAGGTGGGAGAGGAGAGAAGTCTACCCAGCAGGGACAATGACCCCACTGAGGATGCCGGTCCACGGTGACAGTCACTTACACATTACACTTAAGAATGTCTGGTGTGGGGGGGGTGGTGAATCTCCTGGTTTACCTGGTGTTGAATTGAGACATGTTTAAATAAACTCCAACCTGTGAGCAAGCACCTGGAGACCCTAGGCAGGGCACACAAGCTGCCCCTGCCACTCTCTCCCACAGATTCGTCACTGCACTGCCACAGTGAGCCCCTTAGGAAAAGGTGTTTTAGAAGATGTTCTGGGCAAAGGGGTTTTAATGTCCTGAAATTTCCCCCCTTTTTTTTTGTTTAAAACTACATCAAATCATCCTATTACACGGTTATTTAATGTGTAAGTTGTACCACTGTAAAGTATGTTTACTTTTTTAAAAAAAGTATTCTGGTTTTACATTAGTTACCTACCTACTTTGCTTGTTTCTTCGCTCTCCCTCCCCTCCCTCCCTCTCTCTCATTNTTCTGATCCTCCTACCTCCTGAATTCTGGGATTACACCTGTGCACCTCCATGCCCCCAGACAGGGTTTCTCTGCGTAACAACCCTGGCTGTGCTGGAACTCACTCTGTAGACCAGGTTGGTCTCCAGCTCACAGAGATCCGCCTGCTTCTGCCTTCCGAGTTTTGGGGATTGAGATGTGTACCACTACTGCCCAGCTTAAGTTAACTACATTTCTATATTTTATTTTTAAACATTAAACATCATTTATTTATTTAGACATTATTTTATCTTTAAACGTTCAGTGTGGGGTACAGGAACTATGATAACCACATCTGTGTCCAACTCAAGAAGCCACATCCTTATTCCATCTAGCATGGGCTACTTTCCCAGTTAGAGACAATCCTGATTTCTTTTACATATTAGATTTGTTTTATTTTTAGTTATGTGTGTGAGAGTGTGTATATCATGCTTGTGTGGGTGCCTATAAAGGCCAAAAGATGGGGACAGATCCCTGGAATAGAGCTACAGGCAGTCATGAGCTAGCTGATGCGGGAACTGGGAACCAAGCTAAGGGCCTCCGAAAAGCGGTATAGGCTCTTAAGGGTCCCATCTCTTCAGCCCCAAACCTTGTTTTGTAAGGCCTGCTCTTTTCCCGGAGCATTGCAATCAGGTACCACACCCTGAATGGCGGTGACAGTGTAAAATTTTCTCTGACAGTTCTATAAGCCAAGATGCTCCCACCAAGGGCCCTGGGGCTGTCCTTCCTTGCCCCTCCTAGTACCCCTTGGCCCAGGTTACAGAATACCTTCCCCACAAGCATTCCTACACAATCTCGTCTTTATGCGTGCCTATGTCCAAGTTCATTCCTTGTATGAGGACACCTGCCATGTTGGAGGCGGGGTCCACCTGCTCCCAGGATGGCATCTCCTAAGTCACTGACTATATCAATAGTGGGTCTGTTTCAATAAAGTCCTATCTAAGATATACAGCGTTAAGACAACAACATAATCTTGTAGGGGACACAATTCAACCTTGTAGGTCACCTTGGTCTCAGTCCCCTGAATACCCTTGGCAGCATCTGGCACAGGCTACTGTACTGACAAGCTGACACTTACAGTACAACCAGCTCCTTACACCTATACTACACCTTTCTGTTTGTCTCTCCACACCAGCTCTGTCTTCTGTGGGCTCCTCTTCAGCCCCAACTCTCCAAGCTAGATGCCCCCCTTACTCATCAGCGTAGCACGGTCTACAGTTACCCAATGGGGGAGCCGCAAATGAGGACATGCTTAGATTATCTTGGCCTGTGGGTACGTTTTGAGAGAACTGTTGTGATTACTAAGCGATGTAGGAAGAACCAGCCTACTGTGGGCAACACCATTGCCTGGGCAGGCAGTCCTAGGTGTATAAGAAAGCCTAGCATGAGCCTGCACATGAATCAGAGAGCTAGCCAGCAAGCAGTGTTCTTTCACAGCTCCTGTCTTAAGCTCCTGCCCTCAGTACCGTCAATGGCCTAGATTAAAACCGAGAAGTGGAAGCCAAATCAATGCTTACCCCCTATGCTGCTTTGGCCAGTGTTTATCCCAGCTGAAACAGACCCCATTGCATCTACATCCACCCCAGAGGAGTCTCCTAGCTTCCACACCAAATTCCTGATAGACGCCAATGCACTGAGAACCGTCTTTCCTAACTACTCACGGCCCAGGGGCCACAGAGTAGCTCTGGTTAATAGCTAAGCAGTCATCCCCTTCTCTTCCTCAGAGTTCCGGCATTCTGAGCCAACCCTGGGCCACATCCTGGCTCTGATCCTCCCTGCTAAGTCTCCATGTTCCAACAGCACATCTTTCTGGCCCTAGCTCCTCAGATACCTGGAATGCCCTCTTCCTGTGTCCCCAGGCATGCTATCCGGGTAGAGTGTGTGGGGATTAACTGCTGCCAGCAACATAACTAGTCACGAGCACACTGCTTGTTGCCCTGGTTGACTTCACTGTCTGGTTGTCCAAGGCGAGTGTGCTGGGCCCAGCATAGGCTCTCAATATCCCCTTTCAGGATCCCATGGTGTCACCTTGTAGCTGGCTTCCGCACCAGCATGGCTACTGTCGTTCTTCTGAGCGAGGGACGTCAGGATTAACACACTACACACCTTCAGGTTCTGCAGACAAGCCCTTTATTCCACTTTCTCACAAGTATATATAGC
>LOEQ01002641.1:141040-157654 GCA_001685075.1 Bramus lutescens | reverse complement strand
GATATAATGGGCCAGACAGTGCTTAAATGAATACAATTTGTGTGTTATTATTTCGGGGTATAAGCTAGGCGTGAGGGAGCTGGGCCGGATGAAAAGCAGGGCCTGCTCTCCCTATCACTACAATGTAGTTCTGTTCTTTTATAATTTATTTTTTATTTTACGTGCATTGGTGTTTTGCCTGCATGTATGTCTGTGCAAGGGCGTCAGATCTTGGAGTTACAGACAGTTGTGAGGTGGGTGTTGGGAACTGAACCCCGGGTCCTCTGGAAGAGCCGCCCGTGCTCTTAACCGCTGAGCCGCCTCTCCAGCTCCTATAGTTCTGTTCTAACCTACCTTTTAAGTGGCAGCTAATTCTGAGTGGAAAAAAAAACAATGCAAATTTGCCATTTTAGAATATATGAAACTTTATTAAAAAGAGAAATAGTGTGACAAAACTACTTTGTGGTTTGTTTTCATTAAAAAATATTAGTGAAAAAGGAAAAAAGGACTTTCACAACTAAACAAGTTTTTGACTTACTAAAGGAAAGCCATAGGTGCTCACCATAGTTCTCATGTAATTGTTCAGCCTACCATGCATGAACTCCAATAAGCCACAAAATCACACTGTCAGTGGTAAGCAGGTCAGAATTCAAAGTCATGTGGATGCCCTGTTTGACAGGGTGTTCAAGCAAACTAAAACAAAATTAGCAGTAGCATCTGGCTTATGTAAGACTGTGGTTTATATCAATTTCCCCTCACCAAGAAGATTAAAATAAAGCATGAGAGATCCCTTCACCAGAGTATTTATTAGGTCCTGCTCGATCACCTGGACACTCAAGTGACCCACTGCTAAGGCAGGTCTAACATCATGTGTCTGGCCACAGCATCCCAGGGCAGCTTGTCCTGAGCCAAGGTAGATTCCCAGTCTAGTAATAAACAATATTGCTTTCATCAATCTTACATCTAACCTCTAGGGTCTCTAGGAGAGGATGCACTGTGTCCTTTCCTCCTTAGCTTTGTTCATTGTTTCCTGATTGTGTGAGTCTTGACAGCTATAACACTTATTTCAAAAACTGATCTAATGGTTTAAAAACCACCGGGACACCCCTTTCTAGCTGCCCTACATCCTCTCAAGGCTATGTCTTTAACAAGCATGGAATACAAGATTTTAAGAGATTTTCCCAGCCAGTCAGTCGCATTGATGTATGCCTCCTGCCGTCCCTCACATGATGAAACTGTAAGTTTCAAAGAAGATGGAGATGTGAAAAATGCCCCCCAAATGAATGAAAAGTCAGACTGAGGGTTCAAGCCCTGACAGGGAGTCTCTGGCTTACAGTGAAGAAGCCAAGCCTGCTCTTTCACTGGTTCTAGTCCTCCCTCATCCTGAAATAAGAACCCACTAGTTGAGTTTTGAAAATAGATGAAGCCACAGAGACACATGGTAAAAATGTAGCATAAGGGAATTGTAAACGTTCAAGTATGCCTACAGGTTGGATTAAAAACAGCAACAATGAAATAAATAACCATATAACTTTGGCTTATATCACAGACAATGCACAGGCTCTCTGCATCAAAGGGGGAAAGGCCTGGAGAGATACTGGAAGCCTCAGAGAGACTCACGTGGTCCATTCCCATCAGCTCATACTGACTTGGACATTCCCACCAACTCTTCAGAAAGTTGTTCACCCTGGAACAGCTGAGGGAATGATTTCACACATCAGTGTGATTCGAGACAGACAGATCTCTGAGGCTCTCTCGTACCCCTTAGGAGCTTCCCATCTAGAAACCTTGGTGTTTAGCTGAGGAAGCACCATTCAATTTAAAGCCATGAAAGTATCTCTTAGAGGGTACCCCCCCACACCGAGTGAGTTGTACACAAAACAGACTGGTGGCTGGCACTTCTCAAGCCAGTGCATTCTCCTTTTTCTTGTATTTCCTACCTGAGAATCATTCACAGCCATTAAAATAAATAAATAAATAAAAGCACATTGCTTTAGATGGTATTCCAGAGGCTCCGAAGCCTGCTCTAGGACACAGTGTCAAAGTTCCTTGGTGAACAATGCATTGGTCCAGTGTCCCTGTTGGCCACTGTGCGGCCAGTCACAGAGCCTGACCGCTCTCTGCTGAGAAGGCCGGAGCATTCACAGAGCATCTGTGGGGAGTGCACAGGACTGGACTTCCCTGTAAGCCATCTGCCTTCTCGCAGAGCGGAGTCTGAGGGAGAGAATCACAGTGGCAACCAGAAGGAGGAGTCCCAGGATGAAGAGGATGACCAGGGCTGCCTTGGCTCCTCTTGGGTGCAGATTCTTGCCAAAGAAATAGAGGTCTTCCTTGCCAGGTTGTTCTGTGAGAGAAGGAAGTGAGGCATTAGTTACTTGCCTCCCACAAGGAGTCAAACACTGGGATACTCACATAGGGTTTGGAGAAGGTGTCCTTACCTTTGGAGGGCACCGTGACTGCATGGGATCCTGCACCAGAAGGGGACTTGGTAGAATATGGAGTCCTGTTGTCTGGACAAAATATATACATACATACATACATACATGCATGCATGCATGTGTGTGTGTATAAATGTTTATAAATAGAGATCCTTTTCACGGTACATGAAAGTCATGTCTTTTGACCAGGGCTTTACCCCCACCCCATTTCTGTCATCTTTCTTGAATACCTACTGGACTGTTTAACACCAGTATCAAGTACCACCCTCTCCACTTTCTGAGTGAGTGTCTGTGCATCCATTGAGATCCCTCTTTAGATTATAGCATCTTATGCCTTGGCTCATGCCCCCCTCCTCTGCCTCCTCCTCCTGCCTCTGGACCCTGTACTCTGCACTCTGTTTCTGCATATCTTTCTCCGTGTGATTACACATTCACTTATTTGTCTCTCTCACTTGACTCTGAGCCCCTTGGGGTCTGTACCTGTGTTTTTCCTCATGTCTCCTGTTTTCCAGGTCTATGGGAGGATCGGTGCCATGAACTGGCATCACTGACAGACAGTACCTATGTTCCTGAGGACAGTGTAGGTGGTCTCCATGCCAGCATGAATGTGGTCAGATACATGGCAATGCAGCAGCCATGTCCCTGGGTGATCAGCAAACAGCTCAATGGTTTGAAATGTTCCAGGAAAGAGATCATACACATCTTCTCGGTAGAAATTATCTATCTGCAAACATCAAAAGACAGGCTTGTGGCTTCTTTTGTTCAACATGGTAAGAAAAAAAAGAAGAGTGAAGAAACTCAGTAAGTAGAAGGAAGGAATAAAAATGGCAAAAGTCAAGAAAAGCAGGAACAGAGCACAATAGAGATGAAGAAAGGTAAAACTGGTTTTTTCTTAACAGATCAATTTGATAAACTTGCAGTGACAACCATCCACAATGGCCCTAATGCCTCAGTGTAAAACAAAGCAAGTGCAGAGCAACTGGCCCAGAAAAAAATGACACAGGAACAGCATTCAAAGCACAGGTGTAACCAGGGGCATGAGCACTCGAGCGTATTTCCCTGGAGGAGGAAAAACCTTACCACCTCATCTAGAACAGTTGGACAGATTCTTATAAAATTAAACACACACTTAAGGCGCCCAACACGGGGACCAAATTTCACATAGGGCCTGAGAAAACTGAAAAAAAAAAAGATATGGCTCCTTTAAGAGGCATTGCTGTGCAGCAGAGCACTTGAGCAGCTAGGGCACTAAGTAGAAACAGCAAGCTAAGTAAAAACATGTACCACAGTGTGATCACCAACTTCCTAGAGCACCTCCCATTAAACAAGGCTCCCAGTTAAACCAAACCCATGGGCTTAAGGTTCAGCTCTCAAGGACCCAAGGGGTGGGCAGAGCCAACAACTAGAGTCATAGGGATGAGGGCCTAGATGCTGCTTAGTAGTTTAAGGCTTGGCTCATGAGATCAGAGTATGTTACAAGTATACAGTAAAACAGGTCCAGACCCCCCCAAAAATCTTCAGATGGGTTACACTGTTCATGAGTGCTTAAGAAAGAAAATAAAATGAGTATAGACAATCTTAGGAAGAAATAGTTTTAAAATAATTACCTAAAGTCTTTAAATAAAGAATAAAGTAATATATAAAAAAGAATAAGCTATATAAGATAGAAAATACACAGGGCATCTGGATCATGTATGGTGTTTTGTAGACCTTGAATTTTTTGAATGCTGATCAGTGAATGACAACTTTTGAGAGACACTGGATTGTCAAAGGAACAGTTGAATTAAAGCAGCCTAGATACTTCATGGATGACTTAACATTAAAATGGAATTCAGAAAATATATTGCATTGGGGGAGAGGTTGTGCTTTTGTTTCTACAAGAAATGAAATGCTATGGATTTTTTTAGATTAATAGAGACTAGATTTGATTGGAGGAGACCCCTTGAAAATATTGCTACAGACAGTAAGAAATAAACCTAGAAAATTTACAATATAGGTGATGTATATGCTGATCTCTTGACATAGGATTTCTAAGACAGGATAAGACATGGTAAGTCTTGTTGGGTACAGAATCCTCATGACTTATTATTACATATGACATAGATAGAGGTTTGGTTATATACCAAACAAACTTATAAAGTTAACATAAAACAAAAAAATCTTTGACTGTCTTGTGTACAATGCACAGTCCATACTTGTGTTAATGAAGACATTTATGTTACCTTTGAAAGTTTGTGTGTTTTCAGAGTAAGAGGAGCATACACCATAAAACTGGGTGGCTCAGGTGATCCAACCTCTCAGAGTGTCTCTGTTGATGATTCCTCAAGGCTGCTAGCTGAGATGGTCCAGCCTCACAGACTATTCTAGTAAGGACTTCACATAAGACTTTTACTTTCCCATTACACAAAGACTAGACAAGAAATGTTTTAGCTAGTTTTCTTAGGAGTTGACCATTCCCTCAATTTTCTCAGGGTTCCCTGGAGATGCCATCATTCCCAGACAACAGGAAGCAGTCTAAAAATGCAACACCCATATTGCCAAGAGGAGGGGTGGATGGTATTTGGTCACTTGGTGGTTTATGGATATTTGTCATCATTCAGTGGGGATATAGGAATATAAGATAAAAAACAACTATTTATCTCAAATATTTTACATTGGTACGGATATATATATGTACAAATTTAAGGTTATTTTTGTTATACCATATGTTTCTACTCTTATTTAAGGTATTGTACCTATGCAACTCATTTAAAAATGTAATGTAATGCTCTAGTCCTTAAAAGCCATTATTACAAACTGTTTAGGACAATAAAAACTGCAGGGTAGTAGTTAGTCATCTATAACATCAAACCTATAGTCATGTTAATCATGTTTTTAAGGTTAAATAGATATATTTTAGATTAATAGCTGATCTTCAAATGCTTCAAAGACCTATATAATATGGAATTTAAGATGTTTAGTAATCTAAGGCTTTTCGTGATAGTGAGAAACATCTGCTCCTGGCAGCAACAATCTACTTCATAAAAGAATGATGTGTGTCAAAGAATCTCCAGTCAGCCAGCTGCATTCATCATTTCTATAGTTTAAGAAATTGTTTGCTATGCATTTCTTGTTTACACAGGTAATATTATATCTTTCTTGTGTCTCTGATGGAGTTGAAGACAAGATAGTTATAGTTTTCCATGTTACCAAATTCAGAAAAGAAACTTACATAAGAGATGTAAAGTTTATTAGATTGAGAAGCATAAAAGCTTAAATTGTTTATCTAAGAAAATGTTTTGAGGTCTAAAAAGATAATATTGGGTTGGCAATACAAGTTAGGATAGGAAGTAAATTTGGTACATAACTTTGGACTCACCAAGATAGGACAGATAATGGAGTACTTTCTCAGAATTTGCTAAATGCAAATGAGCTGGATATTGTAAGTGTAATTCTTATTTGATAATTGTTCTTATTGTATATAGTTTTACTGTGCTAAAGCTAAACGTTTCTTTTTATTTAGACAAAAGGGGGAAATGTTGCAGAATATTTATTTAATTATGTAAAGATGTGTTACATTTGTTTATGTTACAGAATAGCTGTTTAATTATTTAAAAATATGTTGGATTTAACTATGAAGAGATGTGTTTACTGTTTTACCTTGCCTGCCTAAGGCACCTGATTGGTCTAATAAAAAGCTGAATGGCCAATGTTGAGGGAGGAGGTATAGGAGGAACTTCTGGGCAGGGAGACTAAGTAGGAGGAGGAATTTAGGCTCCAGGAAGAAAGAAAAGGAGATACCAGGGCCCAGCCAGACATGAAGAAATCAACAAAGTAGGACATACAGAATGAAACAAAAGTAAAAAGCCCTGAGACTGAACGTAGATGAATAGAAGCATGTTAAATTAAGTTAAACATGTGCGACAAACCTGAGCTAGGCTGAGCATTCAGAATTAGTAAGCCTCCATGTCTTTATTTGGGAGCTGGTTGGTGGCCCAAAGAAAATTCCAACTCCACATTTACCACATGGCTTAGAAACTCGGCACATTTTGTCTAGGAAATAAAGACTTGGACTCATGTATAAATGTGTGAATTTATTCACAGTGAATTTGACTCTCCTTGGAGACCCTCTCATGGTTCTCATTGGGAAAATTAGTACATGGCACTGTGTCCACATGATGGGCTGAAACTCTGTAAAACAAAGTTGTCAACATGTACGAGGTGCATGAGACCCAACACCTGAGCTAACAACACAGGCAGATGTGAGATACTGCAAGTTGCTTGGCTTCTACACAAGAATATTGAAACTCTATAAATATGCATAGCATGATTAATAAAAACCCAGAGACAAATATTGGGATTCAACCTTAAGGTCAGAAAAAACAAAACAGCCAGCCGTTGGCTTTTACCTCTATTTCAGGCTGATATGGTGATCCTGCCTCCTGGAATCTCAGAATGAGACTATGTCTGAGAGCCATCTGCTTCCATTTTATATTCCTCTTAGGGCTGGGATTAAAGGCGTGCACCACTACCACCCAGTTTCTATGGCAAACTAGTGTGGCTACTGGGATTAGAGGTGTGTGTCACCATTGCCTGGTCTGTAAGGATGATGAGTACAGCTGTTTTACTCTCTGATCTTCAGGCAAACTTTATTTATTAAAATACAAATGAAATATTACTACAGATATAGTCTGTGAAATTTATTTTAATTTCATTTTAGATTTTAACATCTGCGTGTGTGAACATGTGTGTGTGCGTATGTGCATGTATGTTCATAAGAATGTCGTAGTTCATGTGTGGAGGTCAGAAGACCACGCTAGTGGCTCAGTTCTCTACTCACACTGTGGATCCTGAGGACCAAACTCAGGTCATCAGCCTAGCAGGACAAACACTTTTGCCTGATGAGCCATCTGGAAGGTCCAGGAAGAAGGATCTCTTGTTGCAGTTTGGGAGGCTGGGAGCCCAGGATTAAGAGGTCTGACCTGGTATGTGTTTCCTTGCTGCACTGTCCCGTGGTTAAAGGCACAAGGACACAATGCGGAGAATAGCAACTCAAGTTTGCAGCCTCGGCAACATGACGGCATCTCTCTATTCATGAGAATTCCAGCCTGAAACTGATCGCCGGCCATCAGGCCCCACATGCCCACACAGATGGGACTTGGGATCAAGTCTCCAACATGTGATTTGGGGGAAGCACATTCAGATCATAGCAGAGACAGAACTAGAATGGTGTTAGCCAAATGTTCAGTCTGGGTGCTGAAGAAACTTACAGGTGTAGTGGGGTGGGGAGGGGTGGGGGTGATGGGGATTCTCTACTTTAACTGCTGGCTAGACCACTTTGCTAACAACAACAAAATAAAAAACAAACAAGAATCTTACAATAAGTGGAATTTTATGCAATGTGAATTAAATCTTCATTTTAGACATACATAATGTATAGATGAGCTTTTTATAATGTTATGATTTTTTACTTAACATTTAAAATGTGTATTGAAAAATAAACTTTCTGAAAACTCTTCAATCTGTGACACTCTAATCACTGTTGGAAACACCTGACTGCTTTGAAACAGCCATTTCAGTAGATTATTGCTGATTCCTGTACACTAGCATTGGGCTGGTTGTGCTGCCTCGTGTATCAGATTTGGCTATATTGCCTCTTTCTTGTAGGAAGCACCAGAATCCGAGATGTTTAGACTTTATCCCTAAACATTGATTCATCAGGTATGGGGTGAGGTGTGTTCTTTAAACAGTTCCAAAGGTGATTCTACTGTGCGGCCAGCATTACCCACATGGCAGAAGGTCACACGCGGTGAAACCCAGTTCTTGGACAAAAGTCAAGATGAAGCTGCCCAAATTGGAGCTCAAGAGATCTCCTTTACTAGACAGGGCTGTTTTATTAACTGGTCAAGGAGAACAAGAAGTAGAGATGGCGAGGAAGGGTTAGAAATAAGAAGGGGAGGGGTGGAGGAGAGGAGAGGAGGGAAGGGAAAAGAAGGGAAAGGAAGGGACAGGAAGGGATGGAAAGAGAAGGGAAGGACCAGGAAAAGCCCCAAACACATGGGAGTTCATAGACAGTGTTAACAGCACACTCCACATTGCTCACAATTATGGCCAGACTACTAATGGCAAAACTTTCATCTGAAACTCAGAGAGGTTGGTGGTTTACGAGAAACGATATAGATATAAACATTAAGAAACACACCAGGAGAAGGATGTAGCCACTCTGTTCTATTCTCTAATGAGTCCCTCTTGGCCTTATCGACAACTAACTCCCTTCTCTTAGAAATGCCCTACCTGTTCCCTCAGTCTCCCCCGAACACTTCCCCGGTACTTACTTTGAACAGAAAGCTCTCTGCATGGTAATGGATGGTATGTATGTCCACTTCACTTCCTATTCCCAGCAAATACCAGTTAGTCATTGTGTCTTCTGTCATTATGAGACCAGGAAGGTTTCCAAATATCTTGCCATTAATGGCTAAGAAGATGAAAATAAAATAGCCTCAGGTCAGTGGAGGACATGTACCCTTTACCCCAATGGTAGAAACAGTTCAAGGTCTAGGCTATTAGTATTTTTATCTGCCAGACAGACAGGAGCCAGCCTCCTTCACTTGTCAATGACCCCACCGTTCTAGATCCAGAACTCAGATAACCACGAAACCGTTGCATGTAGGGATATAGGAAAGTTTCATCCCAGTTTTTCTTTCAGAATTGCATCTCAAGTAACATGGTGCTTAGCATTTACTCCACAGGCCTCTTTGGGAAGCCAACTGCAAGAGTGTTGGTGAGAAACCAGATTTAGATTTCTCCCATACTATACACGAGTGAGCCAAGCCACAAAGAAACTAGCACATGCATGTGTGTGCAAAACATATGTGTATGTAATGGATAAATCACACACACACATGCTGAATCCATTTGAATCTATGTCTACTGTGTTCTTAATGCTTCACTTTCTGAGAACTAGAATAAGCCCAACCGAGTCTCTAAAAAGAGCTGCAGGCAGGCTGCACAGGCCTCACTATTAGCAAAGCAGTCTGAGCTTGCAGTGCTGCCTCTACCCTCTGCTTCCTACCAGCCTTCCAGTCTGCGGACCATGACACATGTGGAGCTCTACTTGCTACAAGCCGAGAACATACTGAGGGACTGCAGAGATAGGTGAGAAAGAGTGTCTGGATGGGGGATCCTACCACGGAGTTCTACTCGGCAGAAACCTGAAGCAAGGTCCATCTTTAAATGTAGATCTAGGTGAGAGAGCGGGAGTGGGTCCTTGCACACGTCACTCCTGCCCAAACTATCAAAAAGCAAGCTTCTTTAAGCGGCACCCAATTCAGTAACACACTCACATGAAATAAAATTTGTGAGTGACATTTCATGTACCAGAGAATTAATCCAAATTCTTAATTTTGACCACACAGAAGCTGTGATGGATTCACATTTAAACTTATCAATAAGTGACAATTTGATCTTTAAAAAAGTGACTTCTTCACAGCTTCCAGTGTCAGAGGCAGTTAAGACTAAACAAAAGGCACAGAGCCTCAACAGTGAGGCTGGTTCACTCCCGAAAGGGCTTCAGAGGGCTTTCTGCAGGTGCCCCTGGAGGAAAGGAGGTTCAGAGGAGGGGCCTGGGTCTCAACAATGGCCTGTCTCAGCAGCAGTCTCTTTTTAAACGCTCGCATACCGTGCATTTTGTTGCTCTCTTCAAAATCATCGGTGCGCCTGAAATCCCGTGGATCTTTGTTGAGATACTTCTTAATATTGTCATCCAGATACCATGATTCATTCTCATCAAACACCAGGAACAACAGAGCAAACTCGTAGTCCACATCACTTCTTCTTCCCTTCTCATTCAATACCCCTTCTCGGCATGTGATGAGAGGCCCCATCAAGCCACTGTATGTATCCTGGAAGGATAAAATGACCAACATTGATGAGCAATTAAATGTGACATACTTGCCACCTGCCACCCTTGCAGCATGCACACCACCTGCTCTCTTGGCCTGGCTCAGTCCACCGCCGGCTGGAATTTGCATAACACAAGTACTCCATATATTTGAGATGCATAATTGAATCATCAAATAAGTTTCCCATGCTGTTCATGTACAAATACACTTTTCCAAATGACCTGTGTGCTGATCTCCTGAACTCCAAGACATTAATTCCTAATATCTAAGGTGCTGCTGAGAGACCAGAAAGTGAAAAGAATGCCTGACTTTAACAGTGATTACATTTTGCATAGGATATGACTCTGGTTTGGGCTTTGGTTTATGTCATTTGATTAAATGCTACTGCAGTTTTACATACAACAGGTTCATTACTCAAAGTCGTCATTGAATCTTTGCTTTTTAATTCTCAGACTACTTATGATCCAAAGATTCTGCAGTTTTAGTTAATCTTGGGGTGTGCTTCTATCCCTGAACCCCAACCATTCTTCTAACATGAGCAGCTTGAGATGGCTCACCTAAGAAAGACCTGCCACCAAGCCTAATGACCCAAGCTTTATCACTGGGACCCACAAAGTAGAAGTAGAGAACCTGCTTCTTTGTTGTGCTCTGACCTTGACGTATGTGCTGTGGCATGCACATGTGTTTATGCACAAATGCATAAATGTAATTAAAAGGAAAAGATTTCACACCTCCCAAAATCAAAAGCAAAATCTACTGTGGGACACTTGTTTCCTTCTAAACTAGCATATTCTCATGTGATTCAAATTATCTTGGAGGTTCTATCCTTGGAAATTAAAGAGTATTTCATTTGTATACTCCTATACCAGTAGTTAGAAAACTTAAATTAGTTATAAAGCATTGTATACTAAGTTTTTTTTTTGCTTTGTGGGTCATAATGCCTCTGTTACACCCATGGGTGGTACTGATGGGTAGGTAGATGCAGCTGGATTTGGCCAGTGGACTATTGTTTGAGACCCTGTTCTATGTCATGCCCCTTTTACATGTGCCCACAGAATGGGAGTGGCTTCAACCTTGCAACCAGCCCGGTTCTTCTCTCCACCTCACCTTCACAAAGTTTGCTGTTGAATAGTATACCCATGGGATACAATTAGGATCAGAGGGTCCAGGACCTGATCTCTTGGGGACATTCCATCTGTAAGTTTTTATTTCTCCTGACATTAAAGAGAAAATTGAAATTGGTTATTAGCTTTACCTGAAGAAGTACACGCAGATCTATATATGCTCTAGTCAGTGGAGATAATTTCTCGCTTGCCAGACATGTTCTTACTAACTTCATTTACACCTTGATTCCTACGGTCTCAAACTGGTAGAGCATCTCTGTGATTTCCCTTAGGTTTGCTATTTATATTGTCGACCAACATTCAGGATGTAAAGATGTATTTCGCACTCCACTCTTCATCCTGCTTGACTTTGGCACACTTTGTCCTCCAGGGTGCCCATCTTTGCTACTGATACAGTGATTATTAATCCTGGTTGCTAGCTTGAGAGGCTCTCCAGTCACCTAGGAGATCAGCTGCAGGTGCACCTACGGCACCTGATCTAGTTAGATCCTGTGCTCTATGATCTAGATAACAAGTTACCCAGGTCAGGGTAATCGTTGAGCTTATCTGGGAGGAAAAATCTTGATTTGGTTTAACTGAGTTGGCCCTGTCCCAGGGGATGGGATCCTAGACAGAATAGAAAGGGGGCAAGCTGAGAACCAGCATCCATCTCTCTGTTTCCCGACCACTGATGAGATATGACCCACCACCTCATGTCCCTGCTGTGACCTGGAACTCCTTCTTCCTTAAGTTTCTTCGCCAGAGTCTTCGGAGAGTGGCAGAGTCTTGCCATATAACCCGGGATGTCCTCAAACTCACCATCCTCTTGCACTGGCTTCTCAACTGCTTAGCATGTACTGCACACCTGACTGGAACTTTCTGTTTAACTGATACTCCATATTTTGAGGTTTTTTTAAAGGATTAATTGAAATTATGTAATTAAATACACGAAGGCAGTGTTTCACACTCTGGGTGGTTAATAACTGTTAATTTTCGTTTGTGTTTCTGTTTTCTGAAACAAAGTCTCCCTGTGTAGCACCAAGTAAAGACAAAGCAGCAGGAAACAGGGGACAGAGAAGGGAACAAGACCCCTCAGTCCCATGGTTTCACGTATGAAACAACAAACTAGTATGAACAACAAAAGCCACTGTATAGGCCGGCTTGGCGGAATCCATCCTCCGTTTTCTGGGAGATAGCTCAGACAAGAGAGTGACCAGCTAAGAAGCCAGGCTTAAGGATGTCTTAAACTCGATGACCTTTGAATGTCCTTATCAGTACCCCTCATAAATCACACACCACCTTTCGGTTTCATCTACAAACTGAGAGGAAGATCTCTACAGTGAGAGAACTGAGTAAGCAGGATCACTGTAAACTGAATCTTTAAACTTTGCTTAATCTTTGAACCTGGTTGTAAATTACAACATTTGAACAACATGACATCAGAGGCTACAAAACCATGTGCACAGCGAGGGCTAAGATACTTCAGTGTGATCCTATCTCCCGAGAAGCCCACCCCAACCCCTCGGCAATGGCTAAGATACTTCAGTGTGATCCTACCTCCTGAGAAGCCCACCCCAACCCCTTGGGTGTGTGCGGCCCTCTTCTTAATAAACTCTAATTTTGCTTCATGCTGATGCCTGCTACACCCACACGGAGGCTTCTGGAAAGGACTCCTCCTTGAGCTGCGTAGGCAACAGTGTCTCGTCAGGGGTAAGAGGTCAATAGGCCTTATTTCCCACTGTTGCTAACAGACTAAACTAGCCCCAGCTTCGAGGACTCTCACCTGATCCTCCTGAGTACTCATAGGCACATACCACCACACCCAGCTGACTTTTTATGCTCTAAAAACAAATGTACACACCCACTATGAGTAGGCACCATATCTATACATCACTGGGGCTGACTTAGGATCTTTCCCTGAGTCAATATATTCATATTAACTAGCATGGTAGCCACATTGCAGAAGATTCAGTTGGAAGCGTGTTCTAAGTCATATGCTCCTTGGACTATCTACACCCCGGTCCCATCTGATCAGAACGATGAACCGTTGCCTTAGTGTATGTATACAAAGCAAAACAGAAGTGATGCTTTCATGGAATTCCCTTTTCTTCTGCTGCAACAGTGGGCAGAGATACAGCTTCAGTGTGATTTCTACTGTCTCTTTGAAGTCCTTTGCCTTGTGAGGGACTAGACAAAGAGCTGAATTTAGCGTCAGAAAGGCAAGTGGCTGCAGGTGCTCTTTAACTTGGAATAATGCGCTGTTTGCCCAGTGGCAAAGGAAAGGGTTTCAGTAAATGTTTGATGCATGAATGGCTGTGGTAGTCTGAATGAGGTTCAACCTTGTTCCCAATTGGTAAGACTGTCTGGGGAGTTATGGACCCTTCAGGAGGTGGGTCTTGCTGAGAAGTACATCTCTGGGGGTGGGCTTTGAGAGTTCATAGTCTCGCCCCACTTTCAGGTCTGTCACTTGTGTTTGAAGTGTGAATTCTCAACTTCCCATTCCAGATGCCTGAAGCCTCCTCCAATATTACAGAGCTTTTCCCTCTGGAACTGCGAGCCCAAATAAGCTCTTCCTTTTCTAGTGCTAAACACGGCAACAAACAGTAACAAACACAATGGCTCGATTTAAAAAGACCAAAATTGAGAGGGGCTGCTTACTTTTCAGTTTTAAAAATGTATTTGTCATTGCTGTATGTGTGTATATGTACGTGATGATCCGTGTGAGAGTACAGGTGGTGTGTGTCACAGCACGCAATTTCAGAAGACAACTTTCAGGACTCAGCTCTTGCCTTCCCCTTTATTGCAGCTGGGGCTCTTGCTGTCTCTGCTGTGGGATATACTTGAGGCTGCCTGGCCTACAGCTTCTCACTGATTCTCTTACATCTGCCTCCCATCTCACTGCAGGAGTGCAGGGATACAGACTCACACTAAGTGCAGGGATAACAGACGCACACTAAGTGCAGGGATAACAGACGCACACTGAGTGGCGGGATAACAGACACTCACTGAGTGCCCGGATAACAGACTCACACTGAGTGCAGGGATAACAGACGCACCGGGATGTCAGACGCACTGGGATAAGACTCACACTGAGTGCAGGGATAACAGACGCACCGGGATATCAGACACACACTGAGTGCCGGGATAACGGACGCACACTGAGTGCCCGGATAACAGACTCACACTGAGTGCAGGGATATCAGACGCACACTGAGTGCAGGGATATCAGAAGGCCCTCTCATTCAAGGTGGGAACAGTGTACAGCCACTTCTGAAGACATTTTTTACTATTTCTTTAAAACTACCATATTCTCACCACACAACCCAGTGGATGTATTCCTTAGCATGTACTCAAAGGAGCTGAATATTTATGACCATACATAAACCTTCATGTGGATATTTCAAAAAATTCTCCGCCATTTAGAACTTTTTATAATCTATGTTCCTACTAAAATGGTTTGTTGTGTCTCCCTTCTCTCCCCTCGGCTCATCTTGGTCACTTCAGAGAAATGTATAGTGAAGGGGTCTGGTCCTGGAGTCAAACAGAGTTGCCATGGTCATTCACCCAGGGCCTGGTCTAGTTATTTGCTATTCTGTGCCTTCATCATTGGTTAAATGGACATAGCCATGCATATTTCATGAGTTGTAAAGGTAAAACGCTCCCATTTTAACATATTCGGATAGGATGCATCTTCAGATTTGGAACATGTTATAGTTTAATTCAAAGTGCATTTTCTTTCCTTGTTTTAGTAACAGATAAGACAACAATGGACACTGTGATTGATGACTTCGGAACTGACAAAATGGTGTCTGCATTGTGGGATTGCTGTTACGATGGATTATGGGTGTTTTGTTGTTTCTTTTCTGTTTCAAATGTTGAAAATGATCTTTGACCCAAGGTACTGCTCAATGGGTTCGCCATTGGTGTTCCCACTGGATAGATGAAGAGCCCATACCCTAGGGTCTAGGCTGTGACTGAGACACGCCTAGGACGTCATTCGAGACCCTCGGAGACCAGAAGAGGAGATCTCAGTGACCTACCTCATCAGGATGGAGCAGACCTTGCATGTGACTTACCCGGCTGTGTAACAGGCACTTCCAGACGCTTCCCACTGTCCAAGTCCTCCACACCCTGGGCTGTGATGGAGTATGGCCGACTGGCTTTGTTCTTAAAGATGATGAGGATGGAGTCCCCTACCTCGGCATGGATCATTGGGCCTAAAGGCAAAACACAGCCAGAACATCACAAATATTACGTCATGCTTAGCAGTGGGGCCAACCTGAGTCCAAATTCTTCCTCCTTCCTTTAACAGAAGGCCTTGGGTGAATCGTGTAATCAGAATCTCAGTTTTCTCATCTGCAGAATGGGTTCATTAAGACTGCTCCCACAGGACTATTAAATGGCATTGCATAAGTATTGTAGAGTTTATTTCTCTCAACGAAGCCAAGTATTCAGGAAATGCTTAGCTTTCTACTGCTCTGGAGCAGCAGTGTTTCGTTGTAAGCTGTGATCTTTTGGATGAGAAGTGTCCCCCCTAGTCTTGGTCTCCAGTTGGTGACACTGTTTGGGAGGTTTAGGTGGTTTAAACTTGCTAGAGTATATCAGTAGGAATGGACTTTGAGATTAAAATCTACACATTTCCAGTTTGCTCACTCTGAAAGTTTGCCCAGTGCCTGCCCTGAAAGATGCGAGCTCTCAGCTTCATGCTCTTGCTGTCATCCTGCTGACTTGCCTCCCTGCCATGCCAGGCCCCTAGCCCTCTGGAAGTGGAAGCACAGAAAAGCCCATCCTTCTACAGGTTGTCTTAGTCATGATGTTTCCACAGGAACAGAAGGCTGATGAATGCTAATGCAGTGTGAAACCTTAAGGGATCCAAATTGCTGATGGTTTAGTAAATGGGGTTGATACTAATAACGAGCTCCCATGAAACAGTGGGTAATAAAGGGACTTAGGGTAGCAAAGCCATGTTGCATGTCTGGTGCTGACTCTCGGCACGTGGATACAGTGTCACTGATGCACACCTGGTCCTGACTCTCAAAATGTGGATACCGTGTCACTGATGCACACCTGGTCCTGACTCTTAACACGTGGATACAGTGTCACTGATGCACACCTAGTCCTGACTCTCAACACGTGGATACCGTGTCACTGATGCACACCTGGTCCTGACTCTCAACACGTGGATACCGTGTCACTGATGCACACCTGGTCCTG
>LOEQ01002641.1:112553-132556 GCA_001685075.1 Bramus lutescens | reverse complement strand
CTTCTGGCCTGCAGACATACACACAGACAGAATATTGTATACATAATAAGTAAACAAACAAACAAATAAATACTTTTTAAAAAGTCTATCCATCCACCCGTGCATCTATCCATCCATCCGTTCATCCATCCTCATGAAGCAGATCAATCTAGGGGACTTGGAGAGGCACAGGAACCCACTTATGCCCTCAGGGTGGACTCTGGCCTTTCAGGTGAGGAGACAGAAGTCTCTCTAATTTTCTGCACTCAGAAGGAATAGTCTCTGCCTGCAGAACTGCGCCCAGAAATCCCGGCCGCTTGATTTCCACGGGTGCTAAGGCCCACAGAGCATGCGCATTCCCACCGAAGAGCCGTGGCTTCGCCCATGGTACCTTTCCCCTCCTGCGTCCAAGTGCTGCTTTTCGAACTCCCAGTTTTTGTTAGGGGCATAATCCCATTCTACCTCTTCAGCGGCGATGAAAAAGGTTCTTAGCATCCCGTAGGGTGGCTCAGAAGGGTCCCTGTTGCCACAACTGCTGACCTCATAGATCTGACCCATGCCTCTCACGAAATGGTGCAAGGTGGAACAGAACACCTTGAAAATACCTGGAGGAGAAAAGGCTTGGCATGGTGCCCACGACTTGATATTTCTGGTGGTGGTGATCTTACCAAATTTACACATCTTATCCCAACATCAGTAACCAGGAATGCTGACGTTTAGAATACCAACCTCACAGTATTTTTTACAGCATACCTCATGAGGAATAAATTACTTTGACTATAATAGTTTTAAGGGAAAATACTACTTAAAACTTATTTGTAGTAGGGAACAATCAAAATATCGTTGCCGAGAAAGGACTTCTCTGGACCATTCCTGTTGTACACACCTGCTTACAGTCGCTTCTGGAAAACTACCGATCCTTATGACTCTCAGCCCAGCCCAGTTTATAGAGAGCTCATTACCTATGAGATGAAAGACCTAGACAACGTTCAAATTAGGCCATGGTTAGGATTCTGCCCTGAAGGATTTCGTGAATTATAAAGCAAGTAGGCATGAAAGTCAAATGGATTACTCCATTACAGCCTTGAGCCAGGGAGGGCTCGTGTATCTCATGATGGGTGGAACAGAGGAAGAAAGGAAATGATCAACTGTAGTTCTCTATAGAATACCTGCTATGATGTCTGGCTGAGATTTATGTAATTTAAAAACTGAAGTTCTAGACATGTTGGCATCTGAGACGCGTATGTATGTGTGTATTTAGAATATACATACATTCGAATTAAACTCACCATACAATTGTGTCAAATGAAATCATTGATATTAACTATCAATAAAATTGTTGGATCAATCTTCCCATTCTCTAACAGACTGTTCTTAGAGGCAACTGATTAGCTGTCTATAATTACCTACAGCATACAGAGAGAGCTCTGCTCAGGCTTCACAGGTAGCTGTTGTCTAAATAATGACTGTCATTTCTGGATGAGCACAATTGGTTAGTTCAGTGGGTCCATTTCACCCACTTTGAACAGAATCCCAATAAAGCATAGTAAATACAAAAGGTATTATTAGTGTTATAGACAATAGGAACACCTTTTTAAAACCATAGAGAAGACACCTGGGAAAGACCTATCTCCCCATAGAGAAGACACCTGGGAAAGACTTCTCTCTCCACCATAGAGAAGACACCCAGGAAAGACTGCTCTCTACACCATAGGGAAGACACCTGGGAGAGACCTCTCTCTACACCATAGAGAGGACACCCAGGAAAGACCTCTCTCTACACCATAGAGAAGACACCCAGGAAAGACCTCTCTCTACATGGACTTTTATCCCAACAGAACCCAATCAAGAGTTCATTATGGCTTCTCAACAATGGAGCCATTAAATTCTCCAGGAGCGAAGGAAAACAGTGTGAGTTGCTATCTACTGTATGTTCTACCCACGCCTCTGTCTCTGTTTCTGCCTCTCTCTCTCTCTCTCTCTCTCTCTCTCTCTGTAAGAATGCATGTGCAGGATGTGGTAGTTTGAAAGAAAATGGCCCCATAGGGAGTGGCACTATTAGGAGGTGTGGCCTTGTTGGAGGAAATGTGTCACTGTGGGGATGGGCTTTGAGGTCTCTTTTGCTCAAACTACATTCAGTGTGGCACACAGCTTCTCCTGCTGTCTGCAGATCAAGATGCAGAACTACCAGCTCCATCTCCGCCGTATGTCTGCCATGTTTCCTGCCAAGACGATAATGGACTAAACCTCTGAAACTGCAAGCCACCCCAACTAAGTATTTTCCTTTATAAAAGTTGCCTTGATCCTGGTGTCTCTTCATAGCAATAGGAACCCTAACTAAAACAGAAGCCAAAGGACCACCTGGACTGTCTTTTCTTGGGAACCATCTACCTCAGTTTTGAAACAAAGTCTTTCATTGGCTGAGACGCAACAATTAGGCAAGGCTGGCCGACCAGCGATCCTCAGGAATGTCCCTGTTCCCACTGCTGAAGCACTAGGGATCAGTACATACGGTTTACCTGCATGGTCCGGCTGCATGAATGCCGTGGTGGCCATGTGGGGAAACAGAGCCAGGGAGTCACGATGAGTCCCTCGTAGGTGGATGGTGTTGCCTTGAAAATAAACTCCATGCATGTCTGTGTCGGTGCCCATTCCAATCAAGTGCCAAGAAACTCTGTCCTTCTTGCACATGCTTAGTCCCGGCTGGCTGCCATACATATAGCCATTGATAGCTACATGGAAGGAGGAAGACAGTGAGCGCCTATGGTGGAATATTAGGTTAACATGTGTTACATTCATTTGAGCTGTGGAACGTTGTTTAATGATGCAAAGATATGATACATTCTTTTATGTTGCGTTTGTTTAACCCTATAAAGCTGCGTTACTTTGCCTGCCTAAACACCTGCTTGGTCTAATAGAGAGCTGAATGGCCAACAAGCCAATAGCTAGGCAGAAGAGGGATAGGTGGGGCTGCCAGGCAGAGAGAATAAATAGGAGGAGAAATCTAGACTTGAAAAAGAAGAGAGAGGAATGAAAAAAAGGAGGAGGGGAGGACGCCAGGGGCCATGCAGCCACTCAGCCACAGAGTAAGAAGGAAAAAAAGATATATAGAACAAAGAAAGGTAAAAATACCAGAGGCAAAATGTAGTTAAAGAGAAAAGGGATAATTTAAACTAGAAAAGCTAGCTAGAAACAAGCCAAGCTAAGGTCAGGCATTTGTAAGTAAGAATAAATCTCCATGTATTTATTTGGGACCTGGGTGTCAGGCCTCCAACTAATAAAACCAACTATGAGGGCTCATTGTAATTGTGTAACCATATTGAAAACACTATCTCCCAAAGCAATTATCAATGGGTTTGAGGGAGAATTACAAGCATATGAACAGTACATAAGGTCCTTGTTACTAGAGGATGAACGTTACTAGAAAAAAACCCACATGGTGTCTAGAATTAACAATAAATCTGAAAATACACTAAATTTATAAAATTTAGCAATACATATTCTAAGACAGTAATCACTAAGGTATATGGTTGTTTTCTGCGGGTCTGTTTGTTCTTAAGACAAAACTGCCTGGTAGCATATTGGAAAACCTTTCAGTTAACATTCTATTTGTGTATGTTGGAAGAGCATCATTCCTATAAGAATGTCATTTGAGGGGACTGGAGAGATGGCTCAATGGTTAAGAGCACCAGTTGCTCCTCCAGAGAACCCAGGTTCAATTCTCAGCACCCACAGGGTGATACAAACATCTATAATTCTAGTCCCAGGGAATCTGACTCCCTCTTCTGCCTTCCATAAGCCACATGGTGCATAAGCAAACATGAAGGCAAAACATCCATTTGCATGATAAAATAATTTTCAAAAAAATCAGTTCACTTCCCCATCTTCTCATATTCCTCTAGAAAAATTCTTGATATAAAAATTATTTTCTTTGAGGTTCTTATCCTGTTATTTTTGCCAAGTGACTGCGTCCATTATTGACATATTGAATTCAATTAATTTAATTGAGAGAGACTCTCATTTGTCAGTGACTTTACATTTGCTTCTGGAATAAGTTATCAGATGTTCATTTACAGAGTTCCTAGATCCTGAGGAACTAGAAGCGTTTCAGTAAATTGGCATTGCATTTGCAGATATGACCAGTGGGCAGATTTGGGGTGTTAGGAAGAGCTGTGTTTCTGGAAGGTTAGGACTTGAGTAAGGAAGCTTGTTTCTAATGTCACTTTTCTACCCTGATGAGATAGTGAGAGATCTTCTCATATAATCTTGTGTATAAAATGTGTCTGTCGTTTGAACCAGCGAAGCTTACCAAGTGCGCTTAAATTTAGAATTACTAGTAAAAGAAGCCCCAGGGCTTCTAAAAGGAACATATTTTTAAAGAGGCATTCATAATACTTTCATCAGTAAACTATCTAAACCTTGTCTACAAAGTTTGGAAGAGTATTACCATAAAGTTAGGTACTAAGCAATCTAGCACTTAAATGAGTTGGAAGAGAATCTTTTCTGACTCTAGACATGGATTTGATGCTTCTGTTTCTAGACCTTTCATTCATTCATCAAATACCATTTGAAAACAGCTTATGAAATACACACAGCTCATGGCAGAGCACCATAAGAAGCCCTTAATCCTTAGTGGTTTTTTTTTGGGGGGGGGACTCCTTTCTCGGCCATACAAACATGATTGGAACTAGAACCCAGTATATAGCTGACACGAAATTTGAGCCTAGAAACCTTTCTTTCTCTGAAGTGTTCTTTTTGATGACATGTGAACATGACTGTCACATGGTCAAACCACCCTGAGGCTGGATTTGATGTGGCCCATCAGCTATGTTTATATGCAGAGCATCTCTGGGGATACCTTTCTTTTAAAGTTTGGCTTTCCTCAGCGGCATGACCTTATCATAGCTTAGTCCCTCCTTTTTATTATCAACTGAAATAATATAATGATGCATGCCTGTAATCCCAGCACTTAGGAGGTAGAGGCAAAGGGATCATGTTCAGCGTTTGAATCCAGTCTGGAATACAAGAGCTCTTGTCTCACAAACCAGCAAACAAACAAACAAACATCAGAAACAAATTCCATGTCCAGTTATAGAAAAACTATCCTGGAAGCTGATACTGAAGGTCATTGCTCCCTGAATTCCACAGGTCTAAGAGGTGTCTCTGTTGGGCCTGAGCACGGGGCATTATGGGATCCTGTGACCTGATTGCTGTGGGTTATTGTAACCTTGGGCTTTGGGAACTTTCTGAGCTATGGAGGGATCTGAGAGCCTATTTATGCATTCTTCTCTATTGTTCTAAAAGGTATGGAAATGTTATGCTTGGAGCTGCCACGGGAGGCCTCACAGCTGCACAAATACTGAAATGTTACAGTGTGCTAGCAAGCTGCTTGTTCTTATGGTTCTGTTGTCTGGCCTCTTGTTTGGCTGCATGAGGCACCTGGCTGAGGCGGTTAGAATCCTGTTAGTCACAGACAATCACTGGAGGCTTGCCATTGTGATATAAAAAGAATCAAGTCATTTCTCCTGAATTAAGATGAGGTGTTTGAGGTATTTAATCCTGCAGCAGTCGCTCATGGTAATTGACTCAAACACTCAGAGCACTCACTCTCCTGTTAAGGACAGCGCGATGCTTTAGAAGCGTCAGACTCAGCATCTCTGGGAGCTCATGAAGCTGAAGGCGTGCTCCTGACCACGAGCAATACCAAAGACATCAAAGTTAGGCAGTTGGGTGGACTCAGCACACTTCCCAGCATGCCTCAGCCTTTCGTACCGTGCATCCTATTGGACTTCACAAACTCCTTGTCTTCTTTGTTGACACTGAAGGGGCGCCAAGTAAACTTCTGGATGTTTTCATCAAGATACCTGCTGAGATTCTCATCAAAGACTGTGAACAGCAGGTAAAATTCCTTGTCTATTCCTTTCTAGAGAAAATGAAGAAACAAAGACATACAATGTACAGCCTGAATAGTCCTAAAATTCACACAAAGTGGGTATCCGCATTAGCCATAGACCCGCCCGTAATTTCGTAAGTCAGGACTCTGAGTGCCATCTGTCTGTTGCTGTCCTCGTATCTAACGTGTGCTATCCAAACCATTCTCTATCCTTGCCTCACAGTGATCCTTAGCAATGGTATCTGGTTGCCTCTCTCTCCACGACGTTATGTAAGCTCAATGTCCCCCTTCCTACCCAAATGCTCTTCCTGTAGTCTACACATTTCTATCATTGTGTGCTGAGGAGAGAGAGGGCATGAGGGGGAGAAAGAGTAAGAGGGAAGAAGTGGGGGAGGGAAATAGGAAAGAAGGTGGGGAGGAAGGAACGGGACAGATGTGGAACTGGGATTTTAATTGACTGGCTGTGCAGGGGGCAGTGATGGTCAGAATCAACCTTATGTCACCTGACAGTAGTCTGTGACCCACCTTCAGCTTTGGGAGAGTTAGTGACTGACAGACAAGAAGGAAACCCTCCTCTCTAAGCCCCTCCCTCTCTCTGCCTGCCTAGAAGAATGGTGATCAGGTTTTAGTCTACAGAGAGACTGACATACTTAAGGTACCTTTTACACTGCGAATGCCTTTGTTTGTTTGTTTGTTTGCCTTTTGAGACATGGTTTCTTTGTGTAACAGCCCTAGCTGTCACGGAACTAGCTCTATAGACCAGGCTGGCCTTGAGCTCACAGAGATTCACTTGCCTCTGCCTCCAAAATGCTGGGATTAAAGGCATGTGCCACCACTGCCCAGTGTTACAAATGATTTTATCTTGGGCCAAGTGGTTTTATTTATTAACTAAACATCAGGTATTTTTTCTTGTTGTCTGTTTTTAATCAATCTTGAGTAAGTAGTCTTACTATGATTAATATTTGACTTAGCAACATTCTTTGAAGACTATGAGGAATTGTCAAAGTTTTCATTGAGTAGATGCAACAGAAAGAAAAAGAAAGAAAGAAAATCAGAACTATTTTACAAGTAGTTTCTGTCTCTTAATCTCTTTGACTCAGGACTTGCCCAACAGTGATAAGCAGGTTAGCGTACTTGGGATGGGAACGGTTAGACGCTTCCAAGTCCCCAATTCTAATGGCCTTCAGATTTACTAGATGTAGTTCCTTGAGTATCACTCAGTCTCTCTTTGGGCCTCTGTTTCTTCACCTTTGAAATGCAAACCACCACACAGTACTGTCTTCTGTTGCTGTTGAGGCACAGGGCACACAGTCACTCTATTTCCCAGCACACCTTTCTAAAGTTGCTTCCTCATAGAGACAACTGACAATCCAAGACAGACCAAGAGGTTTCTGTCCTAGATAAGCAGTCCTTGAGCCCGTGTAAGAGGCCTATACAATGCCAGACACTGTAAGATACGCACTTAAGTGAATTAGCCTGCTGTTTCTGACTGGGAGGTAATTGGTGAAATGTGTGGTTGAGTGAGCCAATTTTTCACTTTTCATAAGTGAGTTTAAATTGTGTAACTGCAACTTGGAACCCTAGGTTTGGCCCTGTCCATCCATACATCCACCCAAACCCTGGAGCAGGGTCATACAAGCAGCTGTCTTTACGCCTTCTCTTCCTTTCAGCCACCATGATTGATTTCCAGTGACTTACAGCAACCCTCAGCTTTGACACAGGCTAGAATCACCTGGAGGTTCTGATTGGATTCTGGTTGGTGTGGAGTGGTTGGATAAAGGAAGCCGGAAATGCTCATGGATGTGGCCAAGTCAGAGACCTCACTCAGCAAGAAGGATCCCAATCACACACCCTTACAGATCTTGAAGAGTCAAGAATTAAGGCAACAGACAGCTAAGAATGCCAACCAAATATCAACCACACCACAAACAGAAATGCTAAGATCTTGGGTCATGGTCTTAATTTTTCAAAAATTAAACAAACTCTCATAACCATACAAGTCAATTTCAGAAGGCAATGCTTTGTCACCGGACATTGCTGCTTAATCTCCAGCTACACTGCCAATCCTTCCATCTACTGCCCTGGGAAGAGTATGGTGACACTGGTGGCCTACCTGTGTCCCATCAGCATTGAGGGCACCCTTTTTACAGACCAGCAAAGGTCCCACGAGCCCAGCACTAGTGTCCTTGATTGGCTGGACTGCTGAGAAGTAAAGATAGGTCAGGCAGGGGGGATCTTCATCTGTCGGGCTGACACTCTCCGGCACTGTCCACCTGTAGGTGAAGGTTTCGCCTGGCTTGACATGAGCCCCTGGTTTCAGAAATCCTGAGGATACAAATGAAACAATTTGACAAGCCAAGAACATTAAACTTGACAGGCTGGGTCTCAGCCCTGCGTGACTCTCTCTGATGACATATTTTACAAAAGGAAGGTTTTTTTATTCTTAGAAATTATACCCTGAGAACCCCCTGGACCGCAGATGCTATTTTATGAGATAAACACTGAAATCAAAGTGTTTCCTTCTTTGCAGGTTGTATTCTATTTTGCTCTCATACCATGCTTAGCCAACCAGTTTTAAACGAATGATAGTGTTCCATTCACACAATTAAACACAAGTCTGTAAGATAGCACCAAATAACTTCTATGTCAAGTATATCATACTCAGTCCTACAGAAGACACCTGAGAAATTCAGCAAGTAACCTATCTTTGGGGGCTGGAGAGAAGGCTCAGCAGTCAAGAGCACATACTGCTCTTACAGAGGACCTAAGATCAGTGCCCAGCACCCATATCAGGTGGCTCACAACAGCCTGTAACTCCAGTTCCAGGAGATCTAACACCTTCTGATATCAGTAGAGACCTGCATAAACACACACACACACACACACACACACACACACAAGAATTTAAAAATAAATCATCAAAACAGAACACCTGGGAGACAAATGTAGCAAACAAATCAAGCAACAAAAGCCAGAGTTCCTGAGCAAGTGTCCAGGGTTCAGGGCTGCTAAACAGGCAGCCTAGGCTGAAACTAAGATTGCAAATCTGCACTTAGCTCTCTCTCGGTGCTGTCAAGGGCACACTGGTCTCTCTGACGTGGACAAGGCTACACATTTACTCTGCATCTGACTTTTGCTCTTCAAAAAGTTGCCCAGTGAGTTTTCTGAATAGAAAAGTGGAAAATGTAAACAATTCTCCCTGTCTACTGTGTTTTCTGTGAACTGACTCATTCCAGTGACCCTGAGTATCTGGGACTGGGGAGCAGAGGGCAGACAGGGGGTGGGATAAGCTCAGAAGTTCTGCTGCAGGAGCTAGGGTGAATCTGAGAGAGCACCTCCCTCCTCCATTATGTTTCAGCTCTTCACTATCACCATAAAGTCTGCTCTCCACTGACATGACTTCATTCTAGATCACAAGGACTTATCCCAGGCGGCCATGATGTCTAGTGCAGAGATGGGAGGTGTACCAAAAATCCTGGCATATCAGCAATGCAAGAATAGTTCCCACTGCCTCTCATGGGTGCAGAGAGCCTGTGCTCCTGCTCTTTGAGGGACGGAGGCTGTAGATGTTGGCTCACAATACTGATTTTTTCCCACAATACTGATTTTTTTCCACAATACTGATTTCTTATAAATATCCGCTCGTGGATTGGACAGAGATCATGCGTGGAATGGCCAACAAAATGGTGAGGCCAGATTTTTTCCCCTCAGCTCTTACAGCAGAATTTCCTGCAATGTGCAGTAGATGCACTCTCCATGTGGGGAACTGGAGGCGACTGTGGATCAGTCCCTTTGTCACTGAGAGAAAGGAAAGAAATGATCATTTTTCTAGGAGATGACTGGGCTGAACTGAGCCCCAAATGCTCTCGGTCCTCTCAAAGCCTTGTGAGGTTGATGTTAGGATGTGCAGTTGATCAGCAAGAGGAACAACATTCACTCTTGGAATTGGGAAAAGAAGGGACTAGGAATGTGAACCAAACCTGTTTCCTTTTTTGTGTAGATGATGGGCGTACTCGTTCATGTGGGGGATGTAATGTGGGTGTATTCATTGGGAGGTCAGAGGTCAACTTTGCACACCTTCCTCAATCACTCTCCACCTTACTCTTTGAGATAGGGTCTCTCACTGAACACATAGCTCACTGACTTCTACACTGGTCATCCACAAGCTTCAGGGAGCTTTACACACACACACACACACACACACACACACATTCACCAATGCTGGGGTTACAGACATGCTCCATATTGCTCCCAGCTTTTGCATGGGTGCTCGGGATCCAAACTCAGGCCTTCATGCTTGCACAGTAAGCGCTCTACCTGCTGAGTCACCCCCAGAATCTCTGTCTCCTTCCTAACCCTTCCCTCACTCATCCTGTGTCCTGGGTAGCTGGGTGGAGACTTACCATCTATATTCGGAGCTGCATCCGACGCCTTGTCATAGAACACACCATGGGGTAAAATGCTGTAGACTTTGTCAGCTTTGTTGGCAAAGGTCACTAGCAGGGTGTCACCCACCTCTGCCTTGATGACTGGACCTGGGAAGACAAAGAAGAGGATGAAAAGAGACAGGAGAGACAAATCAGAGTATTCTGAAGTGATGTCTACTTCCAGGTGAATATACCCCTCAACATCAGAATGCATATCCTGTACCAAGGATTCCAAGATGGTCGTGGGTCTCAGAGGGCATCTTTCTTCTACTGAAGGTGGCATCAACATATTCCGTGTAGCGAGCCTTCCAATATCGCCCTCCTATTCTGTTTTCAGCTTGTGTGAAGTACACTGCAGAGTCACTGTGAAAAGACGTGGGACTCTGAGAATCTATCCGGATTCATCTCCCAGATGCACTCATCATGGAACCTCATTTTGCATCTGTTCCAGGGGATCGGCCACCCTCTTCTGGCCTCCACAGGCACCAGGCTTGCACATGGTGCACAAACATGCATATAGGCAAAATACCTATATACATAAAATACAATTTTTTATCAACTTGAAAAATACTGTGCCCAGAGACTGAAAACTAGAGAGGGGAAGGTTTCATTTAAGAGGCAACACTAGACTTGGGCTTCGAAGAAAAAGTGGTCAGGGAGGAAAAGGACGGAGAGATTGTGCAGCTTACACAAGCATTCCATCAGACCTCACGGCTTATCTTTGTAGAGTCACCTTATCCCCTGATACTGCTCCACATGGGCAATGGCTGTCTGTTCTGTGGTGCAGTTTCTCAGATGGCCCTGACCGCCATTGTTTGCACTTAAGATGTTCTCAGGAAATGCCTGGTACACAAATGAGTGAATGAATGAGTGAGCGTGTTGATGAGTGAGTGAATGAGAGAGTGAATGAGCGAGTGTGTTATGGATGAGAGAGTGAATGAGTGAATGAGCAAGTGTGTTAATGAATGAATGAGTGAATGACGGAGTGAACGAGTGAGGGAATGAGTGAGCGTGTTAATGAATGAGTGAGTGAATGACAGAGTGAATGAGTGAATGAATGAGCGAGCATGTTAATGAATGAGTGAATGAGAGAGTGAACAAGTGAGTGAATGAAAGAGTGAATGAGCGAGTGTGTTATGAATGAGACAGTGAATGAGTAAATGAGCAAGTGTGTTAATAAATGAGTGAGTGAATGACAGAGTGAACGAATGAATGAATGAGTGTGTTAGTGAATGAGTGAATGAGTGAACATATTAATGAATGAGTGAGTGAATGAGTGAGCGTGTTAATTAATGAGAGAGTGAAGGAGTGATAAATAAATAGCACTTTGGATAAATGAATCTGTGAGTGAGTGAATGAATAATTGAATGAGTGAGCAAATGAATGAGTTAGTGAACAGTGAGCATGTTAATTAATGAGTGAGTAAACAAGTGAGCATGTTAATGAATGAATGAGTGAGCGTGTTAATGAATGAGTAAACGAGTGAGTGTGTTAATGAATGAGTGACCGAGTGAGCATATTAATGAATGAGTGAGTGAATGAGTGAGCGTGTTAATGAATGAGCGAGTGAACAAGTGAGCTTGTTAATGAATGAATGAATGAGTGAGCATGTTAATGAACGAGTGAGTAAACTAGTTAGCGTGTTAATGAACGAGCAGATGATGAATGAATGGATAAGTGAATGAATTGTGAGTAAATGAATGAATGATAAATGAATATCACTTCGGATAAATGAATCAGTGAGTCAATGAATCTGTGAGTGAGTGAATGAATGAGTAATTGAATGAGAGAGCGAATGGGTGTTTCTAGAGTTTTGATCTAACCAACTATCACAAATCACTACTTTCCCATTTCCCAGCAGCCTGTGCCTTTCTGAACAGAAGCAGAGCAGGAGTGGGTGGGGGGAAGCATATATAATTAATATATTTTTTAATTAATAAAATAAATTTAATTAAATAAATTAATTTTTAAAATGAGGATTCTACAAGCTATGACATCATAATGTCTGCCATCGGAAACACAGTGAGATAGACCATAGGGAAAAGTCTATTGCACACCTCTCTGGAGAGGAATAGAAACACCAGCAGAGTTCTTACCTGCCAGATGCATTCAGGGGAAACCCGGTGAACTTATCATAGCCTTGGGGAGCATAATCCCAAAGGACCTTTTCAGCTGCTATGAAGTAGTGTCTCTGCTGACCCTGCATCTTCGGGTGAGGGACATTACTTCTGCAGTTACCCACGTCGTACTGGCCCAGCATACCAGCTGCGGACGGAGGAAACACAGGCCTAGGTGTGGATAAGTGCTCAGGAGAAACTCACAGGCTGACTTCATCAGCATTTGAAACTTTTATACAGAAAACTGGACGACAAACAGTGTTAACAAGAAAGGATAAATGGTGTGGGGGAGTTTTTAATACATTTAAATGCAACGAATATTAGCAAATTAAAGTTAATTATTTTAAACATAAAAAAGTAAATCCCCAGTAGATAATGGGCAGGGGACAGAATTGGGTTCTTCAGTAAACAAATGGAAAAGTTTCTGTCTTAACTGTACTTATGCAGCACCATCGATAGAACTGATAGCATCTAAGTCTCACAATTCCCAGGGTTGTCAGACGGGTGGAGGGCAGACATGTTCGCATGCTGTGGGTGGGTGAGTAACAGTGTCTGGCAGGGAATTAAGCAGTGTGTATCTGAAGCTTTTTTTTTTTAATCCAACTCTGACCCAAGAATTCCAAATCCAGGATAAGAAGACAAATCTGTAACTCATTACAGCAAAAAGGAGAGAAAGCAGAAGTGTTAAGCGGCAGAGCAGCGGTGAGGCCAGCTGTGGACCTGTGACACTGGAGGCATCAACACTGAAGTCCCTGTGCTCACTCACACAGAAACATGGCCACAAAATGCTGATGAGTAGGAAAGTAGCTGCAGGGAAGTGGAAATAGAGCAGCTTTATTTCACAAAGTATAGAGCTATTTCTAGATGGGGCCATTGGTTATAAAACTGAAATTATAGGAGCTGGAGAGAGGGCTCTGTAGTTGGGAGCACTTGCTGCTCTTGCAGAGGACCCAGGTCTGGTTCCCAGCACCCATCTGTGACCATCTGTGGCTCACAGCTGCGAATAACTCCAGTTGCAAGGAGTCCAACTCCCTTTTCTGGCCTCCGTGAGCATTTTATGCACAAAGTTCACATGAATACATACAGGCAAAACTTATACACATAAAATAGGAATAATCTTTTTAAAAAAGATAATAGTATAAATTTATGCTTCATGATAATATTTTCTGAGGGAATTGGGAATTCAATAAATATTTTATATTGGTCACTGTATAAATACCCATTTGTGGCTACAACTGCTAGCTAGACCAAGCTGCCATATTAGTTTCAAATGGCAATGTCTTGGTTTAGATCTAAATTTGGAAATCATACATGAGAAAGTTTCTTTTAAAATTTAAGAGTGTGTACAACATTAAGAGTAGGAACCTGGGGACTGGAGAGATGGCTCAGCAGGTAAGTGTACTAACTGCTCTTGCAGAGGACCCAGGTTCAGTTCCCAGCACTAACGTGGTGGCTCACAGCCATCTTTAACTCCCATTCCAGAGGATATGGCCACCCCTTCTGACCTCTGTTGGCACCAGATACACACATGGTACATGACATGCATGCAAGCAAACTCTCATATATGTAAAAATAAAATAAAATAAATCTAAAACTAATTTTTAAAAGAAGAATAGGAACCTGTCTTGTCCATCTGGTCTTTCCATACTATTGTCCAGAACTTATTAACTGGGCTGAGTTTAGCTGGAATAACCCAGCCAGCTGACACCAGGACCAGCTGCAGAAGGGCAACGGGAATAAGAAAGTGTTATCAACATCACCCAAATATCAGGACTCTATCAGCGTGTGGTAGTACAATCCACATTCATCCAGACTTTATTCATCTGGGTCTATGTTGCTGGCATCTATTTTTCTTCTTGTTTTCACCATCTAAGAACAGGTCCTTTGTGTGGTGTAACTCTGCTACTGGTCCCTGGCTGATGCAATGGCCAGAGTTTCCCCCATGGGGTATATTCTGCGTGTGTATGGTGATCATCCCAAGTCACTACACTGACCACAGCAAAGCCCCAGAGTGCCTGGGGGTGTAGATGTCACACTTGGTGCAGAAATCCTGTCAGCTTCTCAACCTGGCCATTTAAGTCCCTTCCTGCAGGGTCATCTGCCTTCCTAGTCTCTCTTACGGTCCTTTGTCACAAATCTCACAAGAAGTGAAACATACTGTGGGTTGTCTCAAGGAACCAAGACCAGGACAGCCAGCAAGCACATAAGTCAACTTTTTTTTTCTTTTTAGAATCTGCCTACGCTGAGCACAGAACGGTATCTACCAATGGATTTTTGTCTCAGTATAAAGAATGTTCTACCAGAGCAGTGCAGAGCAGAGCTGAGCTGACATAGCACTTACGATGATCAGGAGAAAACTCAAGAACTGGGTGGGGATGATGCCTGAGCACACAGGACTATCATTTTCAGTTGCTGTGGCCTTTCCTCCCTCCATCCATTCATTCCCTCCCCACACATCTAGGCTCAGGAGTTCGCTCCCCAGGAGCCCTGCAGACTGCTCTACAGGAGTGCGCAGCACACCCACTGGGAGTTCATGTTGTCCACTCTGTGCACTCTGTAAGTATCTAAGTTCCTGTAAAGTTTCAGATTATTCTTGGGGACATTATTAATAATGTAGGGGGCGCTAAACAAAAGCACACTGTGTTTTTGAAGATACTCAATAGTCAAGTAGATGCAATGAATGTGGTAATCTACTCAAGAGCACAGTGACAAAGTGAACTGCCCATGCCAACCCTCTCCACACGGTCTCCATTTTTTACCTTGCAGATGGTCACTGACTTGGCAGGTTATCATCCATTTCCCTGGATTCTCCACTATCATCTCCGTGGTGAGGAAGGTGGCTGGGAACAGGTTGACAACATCTGCCCGGTGCCCTCTGGTGATGAAGGTGTTACCATAAAAATAGATGGAATGGATGTCTATCTCATTCCCCATCCCAAACAGGTGCCAGGACACAGATTCACCAACACACATCTCGGGCTCAGGGAAGTTTCCAAAAAGGAATCCATTGAGGGCTGCAAACACAAACACACCAGTGGAAGACACTCCCCTGCAGACATGATCAGGACCAAAGCCTTGGCAACATACTCACCAGCAAGGCTGGACAGTCAGCGTGGGTCATTGCTATAATGTTTTCCTGCAGCAATCTCCAACCTGGAAAAGTCTCACTACTCATGGTGTGAGAATCAGTGATTGAGCACTCAGCCCCAAATGGGGCATCTGCACCAACCCTGCCCTGAAAAGTCTCAGGAAACATTGTGACAAAGGGGTTGGAAAGAGCTTTAAGAGTGGTGGGCTAGGGAAGGCTGCTGTGGAGTGCTGGCTTCTTCATGTGGTGTGGCTGCCGCCCTGATGACCTTACGGCATCTATGGTTACCTGGACAAGATGAAGCCAGTTAAAAATCCCAGCATAGAGAAGGGAGGGACTCGGGAGTGTCTGAGGTATAACTAACTGGCAGTTGGTGGGTGCTGAGGGATGGAAAGTCACTTTTCTTTGGAAGTATAGTCATTGACAGGTTGGTCATAGCCCACTGGGTGGCCATGGCATGCTCAGGCACATATGGGCAGTATCAGTTGGTCTCAGTAGGTTAAAAATAAAAAAAAAGACAAGATTAAAATGAAGTTATGAGGCCGGGACAGAGATGTGACAGAGGCCTTTGGAGCAGTAAGTAGGAGAGATACAGTCAAGATACACTGTATACGTGTATGCAAATTTCAAAGAATAAATTAAAGTATTATTTTGGGGGCTAGAGAAATGGTTCAGCATTTAGGAGCACTTCTGGCCTCCTCGGACACCAAGCACAGACATGCATGCAGGCAAAATACATACACATTAAAAAAACAAAAACTATTGTTCCTAACACGGTAATGGCTCAGACAACATCATTTATTCTAAGTCATTTTAGTGAATTTAAATTAATTGATCGATAAACTTTGTATTGATTTAACACCTTTTATAGATCAGTTTCTCTTCCAGTTATTTCTTCTATAGTTGGCGTGTCTCCTTTGCTAGGATTAACTGTTCGCAGACTCCTACTTCTTCACACAGGCTGCTTCTAAAAGTAAGTTAGTTTTGCTTATACAATTCATTTCTTTGGGGGGGGGTGGATTTCACTACAGAAGAATAAGTCCTGAATGGTGGGTGAGGGGCTGCATAGGTAGCTGAGTCTTGAACTTTTTGATTTTCTACAATGTTTGGGGTCTCATCCCCAAGTTCTGAAGAACAGAGATAAAACTGGTCCTGGCAATGATTTCTACTTAAGACCTGTTTTCGTGGCTTCCTGTTCTTTTCTTTTCCCCCCTTTCCTTCCCTCCTAAAACATTTGCCAAGCACCACTGCATACAAGATTGATGAAAAGTCACCACAGAGAAGATGGATGGCGTGTTATACAGAGAGAATGTGTGTACTGACGTGGTCCTGCCTGACTGTGTGTTAGAAGCAGAGGCAGTCAAATGGAAATGCATTGACTGTGGGCCTTCTTGTCCAGGCTCTCTCCAGCAGATCTCTGGTACAGATACCCTGGCCTCAGTCTCAACTCAGACTCTGACCCTATTACATACTGCAGCTCCTTTCTTTTACAACTGAGTGTACAGTGTATAGTGAGTGCTTACTAAGTCTTGATGATTTAAAGAATGCCCAGGAATCAACAAATTCACAAGTATGCATTTAAACTCCAGGCACAGCATAGTCCTGAGAATTTCACAAAGGCTTGGAAGATAGTTTCTAGATAAGCAGAGAGTTGTTATGTGGTGAGATTTTATTCTCCCTTCTGACAGGCTAAATCCACCCATCCTCTGGGCTTACCTCGGTGCTCAGTCCCTTCCTGATTATAAGGTTCCCTTCTGTTTTCTGTAGTGTCTTGTCAGTACAATGTAGCACTTGTCTACTTAGTGTAGCTGGTGTACCTGGCCTTGCCCTGCCTCAGATCGTTGGGATTCAAGGTGTGCTGTATCTTATGTCACTTTCAAACCACTGTCTTCCCAATCTACAGCATCTCGCAGAATGAGGTCCAGGATTCCATCTGTCTTGCTTTGCTCAAGTGCCTCATCATGCAGAAGCCCCGCTGTGCATCTGAGCTCATGGCAAACACTCACCATGCATCTTATTGCTCCTTTGGAAAACAGCGTCAGTCTTATCAACGGAATTCGGGTCAGTGCAGAAATGCCTGATGTTTTCATCCAGGTACCAGCTCTGGTTCTCATCCACAAGAGTGAACATGATAACAAACTCTCGGTCCACATCAGTCCTCATCCCTGAGTATCTGTTCAGTACACCTTCCAGGAATACCAGAAGAGTGAAGGAAAAGCAATTAGACATCAACTAAACCCAAGTGAGGCATCGATCCTGCCAACAGTGTCCAGTAAGTTTGACGGGGTAAATCTGAATAACCCACATCCTACAACATGCAAGCAGAAGCCAGCTCTAGCAAATGAGAGAACTGTAGAAGAGTCCCAAGGCTTGAGCAATGTGGACTTGGAGGCCTGGCTGCTCCCTGAGGAACAACTATAGATAGCACAGACACACATGGAATCAACAAGAGCAAACTGAAGGTCTCGCTGGTCATTGGCTACATTATTCACTCTCCTACATGTAGTTGATGGAATTTTATTTTTATTAAACAGAACTCTGCCATGATTTGCAACAAGTGTCTGAACTGTCTGCTCAGCTATAGTGTCAGCATGACTTTCCACGTGGCCTAAAGAAAGAATAGTGGAAGACACACATCCTATTTGAAGCAAGGAAGGTAGCAAAGCAAGACCTGAATCTTATGCACACTTTCAACACCCCCATTTCCCAGGAAGAAGTTTTTGGGGGTGGGGAGACTGCCTACCTTCCTTACACACCAACAGGGGTCCAATTAGTCCAGAGCAGATATCCTTAGGGGCATCGATGTGCGAGTGGTACACCCAGGTCAGGCAGTTGGCATCTGCTGGGGCGGGTGCGTATTCTTCTCTCACGGGCCAGACATAGGTGTAGTTCTGGCCAGGGGGGACCATGTCATCATCCTTGTTCTTTCCAGATGTCCCATCTGGGTATAAGGCTCCTTTCAACCAAAAGAAAAGATGCTATTAAAACCCAGAGAGTTGACGCTACAGCAGATATGGCAGAACTTTCAAGTTGAATATAAATGAGTTTCAGTGTATTTGCTGTGAAACTTGAGGAAGCCTGCCACATTCTTAGTGCCCTGGTTTCAGCTGGCAAAGCCAGAATGCTGAGGTCTACACCCACAAAGACAGGAGAGCTCAGTGAGGAAATGTGTACAGATAACTTCTCCCAGAAACACAGACTTCCAAATAAAGATGCTGATGATCCTGCTGCACCGGTCCGAAGGGGTTCAGGTCTCCTCACTCGCCATTTTCTTGAGACGAAACAGACAAGCAGTGAAGGAAATAATAAGCACAACTTGGGGACTTAATACAGATTCATCCCCCGTGTGGGTGGCACAAGAGATGAGAAAGGGGGGTTAGTGTTCTCCTGGCTTCCAAAGATATTAGCATCTTGTGGGACAGAGTGGGATTTGTATTATGAACACATGCTCAGATAGAGAATAAAGCAAAGTACTGCAAAGAATGTAATTTTGGATGATTTTGAAGGCTGTGTCTTTGAAGCTGAACATATCAAAGTCCAAGAAAACAGAATATTCTATACACATGTAGACATAAAAATTGTTAGCAAAGCATCAGGAGACCAATATTTAGACATTTAAGACATTTACTATTTCATGAACAAATAAGATTTATCCTCATGATGCTTCGGGAGCTCCTTCTGCTCCTTTGAGATACCAGCCCACTGGGGCTTGGTATCTTTCACTTTAAGGCAGCTGCGGCAGCCCTCCACTCTCTTGCTTCGGACTCTGCTTCTGGCTACCAGACACTTTTCCTGGTCGTGCAGGAGGCTATTGTCTAGGACAGTGATCTGTAAGTTTTGCCCTTTAGATAAATAACCCTTTTATTAGTCATAATTCCAAACTGATGTGGGATTGTTTTGTGACTTACTCCTTTACATGATATCAAAGTTGCAAATCAATTAATGGAACATATAGATGGATTCAAGGGCAAGTATCATAGTTGCCTCAAAAGAAACAGAAATTAATCCGATGGCATCCAGGACTCCCCTGAAAAACTCTCAGCCACCTGGGAGTAGAAGACTTCTTCCTCAACTCAATAAAGGCAACTAAGAAAACTCCACAGCTGACATCAAGCTTATGGAAAAGCAACCACTTTCATTCAAAAACTGAGAACAAGATGAGAATGTCCACTCTTGACACTACTATCATTAAATATTATCCCCAAGTTTTGCTAGTATAATAAGGAAAAGAAAATTAAATCCATATAGATTGTCAAGAAAAGGGTTAAATTGTCTTTATTTATGATGATGCTACATTTTCAAGTTATAGGGAACAGTTAAACCAGAGAAGGAAGACCCACACCCAATACACAACATCAACTCTGTTTCTAGACATGACCAAGAAACCATCCAAAAGAAAAGAAAGAGAAAATATAAAAGAAAGAGAAAGAAGAAAGAAAAAGAACGAAAGAAAGAAAGAAAGAGAGAGAGAAAGAAAGAAAGAAAGAAAGAAAGAAAGA
>LOEQ01002641.1:78323-93532 GCA_001685075.1 Bramus lutescens | reverse complement strand
GGTGGAGCCTCCCCTTCCCCCATCCATGACTGACAGTTGACTGACAGGTACAATCCCAAAGCTCTGGGTGTTTAAATAACACATTTGGCTCAAGAGAAACCAAATCAGACCAGTGTGTTCTAAGTAGCCTCAGTCAAGGTGTCCTTTCTCTTAATGTAGTCTTGGGTGGCCTGGAATTTGCTATGTAGCTAAGACTGATTTCTAACTTATAGAGATCCACCTGCTTTTGCCTTCCACATGCCGAGTGTGATCATTTTAAAATAATAATTAGAACAGCCTGTCTTGAGACTAGCTGCAACTTTTTAAGAAATAGATCCTTTCTCCTTCAGAGATTCCTTCCATCCCAAATTCCAGCCATGATCTTCTGTTAGCCCAGGCCTGTCAATGAAGGGCTTCGGTAGACCATGGCTGTCCAGCCTCATCAGGACCCTAAGGTTCTTGACAGAGCCTCTTTATCTCTCAGGTGGAGCCCCCACTTCCTACCTTCTTTCATTGGTGCCAGAGTCAGCTTCCCAAAGGACACAGCCTGGTGTCTCCACTACCTGAGTGTTTTCAGTGGCCCTTTGTGGCCTTCAGGACAAAGACTACAGGCCCAGACTTGAGTCTGCAGCTGATCCTGACATGGTTCCCAGGGACAAGGGATTTCTTTTCACTCTTAGGCTACTGCAAAGGCAACTGCTGTGCCCTTCATCTGTGCTCCGATCAGAGTAGAGCACACTGTTGGGGACAAATTTATTCCAGGGTGCAGAAATCACTTATTTACTCACCTGCTTTCTCATGCACTGGCACTGAGTTCTTATGAGCAGAGACGGGGCCTTGATCATCCCTGTATCTCTGGTACCTGCCCCTGTAGACACGGGTAACATGGTGAAACATGGTAAAAGCCAGCATGTGTGAATGAACAAACATTGGGTACTTATGGAAATGCAACCGCATGTTATATAGCAATCTCTGTGCAAAGCCATTTCTATTAGTCAGCCTGGAAAACAAATAACAAACAGGAACACTCAAAGTGGATTTAACAGGGAACATCCATGGGCCTGTGGATGTCGTAAAAGGCCACATCAGCTCCTGCATGAGGCTGAGGTTGGGATAGAATCATGGATACTCACCTATTCTTCCCTCCTCCCCGCTCCTCTTTTTGCCCTTTCTGTTTATGCCTGGTAGTGCTGGGGATGGAACCATATGTATAGTAAGCATGTGCTCTCTAGGTATGATTGATCCCTTTAAATAATAAAACTGAGGAGTTCCAAGATGTGTGAAATGGAGTTACCTGTATCAGCCCTAGGAAAACTAAGTCTGTGGGCTGCAGGGACAGCCACATGTAGTCAGCCTGATAACAAAATCGGAAGGCAGGGGACTGCGGGGCCCACAACCTAGCAGAAAGAACACTTCTACAGAGACACCTGCCTGGAACTGGGCTCATCTCCCTCAGGCTGACACCACCTCTGGTGTGATGTTACTGTTTCTTCCCAAGACAGGGTGGCCTGACCATGGCTTTTTGTTCAGCCCAGTTCCTCTACTATGTGCTGAGTGTGGTGGTCTGGGGTATGGATTCATATTTGAATCCTGACTCAGCATGTTTCTGCATCTATGACCTTAAGCAGTTACTTTCCTTCCACAGATTTAGTGTGCAGTATCTCCCTTACGGGATATTAAATTTTCACAGTATCTTACTTACTTTTCTATTGCCATGACAGCACACTGTGACAAAGCCAGCTTGTAAAAGAACGCATTTAATCTGGGGGCTCACGGTTCCAGAAGATTAGAGTCCATGATCATCAGAGTGGGGAGCATGGCAGCAAGAAGCAGTGACTGAGAACTTACATCTGATCCACAATCACACACAGAGAGAGAGAGAGAGAGAGAGAGAGAGAGAACTAACTGGGAATGCTGTGGACTTTAAAACTTCAAAGCTCACGCTCCCATGACACACCTCCTCTAAGAAGCCCACACAGTTCCACCCACCAGAAATCAAATATTCAAATATATGAACCTGTGGGGAGCTTCTCGTTCAAGCCACCACAGACAGGATAAAAGGGAGAAGGCAAGTCGGATGGAGCTATCTGTCTCTTTCCTTCCCTGGAAGGAAACAGCATCCTACAAGAAGCACAGCTCAGATGAGACTAGGCCCTTGCTGGGCTGATGTCCCAACAGAGTCCTTCTCAAGCTGGGTTATGGTTCTTGTTTCCAGGCAAATAGTCATGAACCTCACTTCATAATCTGCTGCCTTTATCTATTTCTCTAGAGAGATGTAAGTAACTCTATCTTGAGTCTGGCAATGCTCACACGGGTTATCTCATTACTATTATCCCACCCTCCAAATGCGAACCATTTTGGTCTGACAACTGGGGGTGCTGAGGCTTGGAACGGTCAGGTGATTTTCTCACTTCCTTTAATCTCCAAAATCAGTCTTCCCACAAAGTAAAGAGAAGAATGGGGTGCCGGTATCTACGGTGCCTGTTTCTGACCACTGATGGAAATCCACTCTCTATAAAGAAAACTGGGCCCAGGATACTCACACACCTATGTGCTGTAGAAGGAAGGACCCCAAAACTGCCTCATGAATGCAGCCCAACCACTTCTGACAGTCCGGATAAAACCCTAAGGGACACAGAAACCCACAAACTCTCAAACATACCATTCTGTTCCATTTCTCCATTTTCCTCCCAGTCCTCCACCCACCCCACCCACCACCCCCAGGAAATTCCTTCCCATCCTCTCCAATCCTCCTAGGTGCTTCAACTTCCTGCCACACCCAGCACCCCAGCCTCCTCCCCCAGCTTTAATCACTCCTTCCTCTGGCTTCCCGTGCAGTGGCAAGCTGGCCTGCTCACCCTGTCTATCCTCTTGACGGCTTAAGCATCACTCTCCTGGACACGCGGGCATCTCCTTGGAAACAGCATCTCATCAGCCTTCTGGCACTGCCCTCCTACATAAGAGGTCTCAGGGTCACCCAGCTCCACCTGCCAGCCCCTGGTCCCAGTGGCTGGACTCTTGTTCTTAACTAGAATCTCACTTCCCTAGGCTTCCCCCAACCCCAGGGATAGGGTGAGGAGCTGACTTCCCCACCCTGACCATGTGATGCTGCCTTTCTCCAGGCTGAGGATAGAGAGGCAGCTTTGCCTCATCTTCACATCCAGAACTGGTGCTTACCAGGATGAGGAGAACAAACAGCCATCTCTGAACAAAGCCAGGTGTGCAGCAAACCCCAGGGAAATAGCATTATTGGCGGAGTGGTGCTTTTAAGGAGTGAGGCAGGGTGTCAACTTTCTCAGGCCTCATCTCTTAGCCTCTGAAAATGTAACAGCCTGTGAGGGAGATACTACACATCAAACCCCAAGGAGGGGAAGCTTATGTGAGCTTCACACACAGTGAAATAGCTGAGTCAGGATTCAAATCCGGAGCCCACATCCCAGATCATGGCTCTGTACAGAGTAAGTAGTTCTAGGTGATACTGAAAGCCAGGGCCAGGCTGGCCTCTCATGGGAGGAAACAACAACATTGTATGAGGCTTCTCCGGTGTAAGCAAGAACCATGAAATTTAAAGGAAGAAAACTGCAAACCGCATGGGCAAACTGCCCACCACATAGAGTCCTGCAACAAAGACATTCAGCACCCACCGGGCCACTCTTCTCTCCAGCAAGGATGAGGCCCACACAGTCCCTGTTCGCAGAGACTATAAACAGCGAAGAGTTAAGTGAAGTTCAAGTTGATCCCAAGGTGTGCTCGTATAAGGAGAACTTTGGGCTGTGCCTGGAGAGTGCCTGAGCTTGGGGAGGTGGCCCAGCTGCTTGCTCTATAGCACACTTAACATTTTATAGGGTGAAATAAAACATTTCTCTCTCCTGGAAACCGCAACCTATTAACACAATTTAAAAAATCCATGCCTTTAATCCCAGCACTTGGAAGGCAGAAGATGGTGGCTTTCTGTGAGTTGAGGCCAGCCTGGAGTAGATGAGTTCCAGGACAACCAGGGCTACGTATAAATATTCTGTCTCAACAAACAAACAAATAAAACATAATAGATAAATAAACAGGATACAAACATAGAGATAAAAACAGGAAGATAAACAGTTGAACAGTGTGAGAGATTGTGCCCTTGAGGAGAGAGGAGGGGCCATGCTGTTCCTGTTTAAAAAGTTGTGTCCAGAGCTAGAGATGTGGCTCAGCAATGAACAGCACCTGCTGCTCTAGCGGTCAACTTGGAATTGGTTCCCAGTACCCACATTGGGCTACTCACATCCACCCGTAACACCAGTTCTAGGGAAACTGATACCCTTTTTCGGGCTCCTGGAGCAGTGCCACTCATGTAGTGCACAGAAACACAGATATGTAAAATACAATAAATAAATCGTCAAACAAACAATTGTTCTCTGTGCTTAACCAAGGAGCTCACCTTCTGGACTGACACTTGATTTTGTGACTTTGCAAAATCAGGTGTTCCAATATCAATATATAGAGTCACCAGTGCTTTTATTATGAAGTGAGGATCTCTGTTTCTCATGCTGGGGAAGGATCTGGGGGACCTCATCTTCAACCAGATTGAAGCAAACCTCCAGCAAGAGACTAAAGAACAGCAGCTTTCTGGAAGGAAGAGCAGAGGAGCTTCCCTGTCTCCTCTTCACAGGAGGCATTGCCAACTGGGGAGCACCCAAGGCACTAGAGCTCTGTGACACTTAGTCTTGAGGAATTCAGCAGAGAAACCCTCAGGTGTGTGGGTTCTAGCAACCTTACATAAACTGTGGCGTATCAGCACCGCTTGGGGTTACTGTCCTAGTTAACCAATCTCATCGTCCCACAAAAGAAGCATCCCATCAGAAGGGAAAAGGGGTCCTCGAGAACACCTGCTGGAGCTGGAGTTAGCTGGAAGGCTCTGGAACAAGCCTGTAACTTTGGTCCCTGAGTGCCTGGCTGATCTGCCCACCCTGGGGCACAAGCACCCAAGAGAGGAAATGAGAGGGGGAGACTCCGCAGAGCCCAAAGCCATGTACATGTTAGGAATTGTCCTAACACGAGATCTCTGCCGACGCAAAAATCCCAATCAAGCCAAATCACAACAAGCCAAATTAAAAAATATCCAGGTTTAATGGGATTCCTGCGCTCTCAGGTGGCCCCAAGGGAAAACCGGGAAGCCACAAAGGCAACCACCACGGGGGTGGGGGTCACACAGGAACTTTCCCGGGAAGTAGTTTAAATAGACTGGGAGGGGGGTGTCAAGATTTTGGCAGACTGTCTTGACCCTCCTCCGGGGAGGGGTCAAGGCTTGGCAGGCACAGGGATGGGGCCTCCAAAGATGGAGGCCAGAGACCAGGACTTGGGATTTACAGAGCATCCCACTTGGACTTAGAGCGGCTTGCTCAGATGGCACAGCCAGGTCCAGAAAGCAGAGGGGAGCCATCTTACTCAGAGGAAGTAGAAGGGACTCCCGGACTTCAGCTTAGCACAGACCCTCATCGTCTGGGTCTAAGGATGCTCCTGGGCTCAGGCTTCCAACTCCCCTCCTGAGTCCAGGGTTTAGGTTTTCTTGTTGAAGAGAGAGAAGCAGAGAAGGGAGATCCCTGCAGTTTGACAGACAGCCAATTTAGCCAAATTTATGAGCCTTGGGTCCAGTTCAGTCTCTGACCTACGTGCGTACACTCACACATGCACACACAAATGAACACACATATGTTATTATTTAACAGTGAGGGCTCTAACAGCAAGTGGAAGCTGTCTGAGCTGAGATATCCCAGGGACACGGATTCCCAGGAGAGCTACTTCTGGCCATCAAAGCACCAGCCGTTCGGGGGAGAAAGAAAGGCTTTATTGTATAGCTTTGTGACCCAGCTCCCAAGTGTGGGCAGGTAGATACATGCAGCGTGGATCCTGGAACACAGCCAAGCCTCTGCCTGGCCTCGTCATTGAGGCCTGAATCCCACCACCAGAACACTCTTTCTTCGCAATAAGAAGAACCCCGTAAAACGTTTAAGTATCTCATGGTATTGATCTTAGTGGTGTGTCTGCAGCGAATGGATGGATTTATTAGGTCTTTTCCCAAGACTAGGGTTAGATAGAGAGGAGGAACTGAGAGAGGCACCCATTAAGGCGGTGTCGAATCAGAGGGAACCCACGACAATGTTCACAGGCTGACTCCACCGCATTCAGCTGGTCTAAAACAGTGTCCCGTAAAGAACATGAACTTGAACTTGACTTCATCAAAGACATGCTTCTCCTAGCTCCTAACAGACCTCACAATGCCTGTCTTATATTAGTCTGTGTCACCAGCGCAGGACGCCTGGCCTGCAGGTGTGTATATTTGTGAATCTGAATTCTAATAAGTTCTCCACTCAAGGAAAAATTGTTTCAACACCGTGAATCCTTCTCTTACCCCTTCATTCACTCATACATTCATCAAGAATTGCCTACTGACACTCGGCCAGAGAAGCAGTTGGGCTAACTGTGGATTTCACCTTTTTCTCCTCTCCCCAAAATCCAATCCTTAGGCTCATCCCACTGTGCAGTAGATCACCCCCTGCCACCTTCCCTCCTGCAGTGGGTCACACAGATCTTCCCCTCCAAACCCCCATTCATCACTTTATCCCAGCCTCAAATGCCAGCAGGCTTCCCTGGGAACCCACAGGCCACTCCAGACAGGGAAGCAACTAGCCTAACTAAGGTTTTGGTTTTGTTTGTTTGTTTGTTTTGTTTAGATCTTTTGGGGAGGTTGTTTGGTTGGTTGTTGTTGTTGCTGCTGTCATAGTTTATTTGGTTGACTTTTTTTTTCTTTTGGTAGTTTGGATTTTGGAGATGCCATTTCTCTGTTTAGCCTTGGCCACCCTGGAACTCGCTCTGTATACCAGGCTGCCCTCAAACTCAGAGTTTTGCCTGCCTCTGCCTCCCGAGTACTGGCATTAAAGATGTGTGCACCTCCACTGCCCAGCCTAACTATGGAGTTAGCTCTCCCTCCTCTCATACCCCAGGCTTATCCGCAGCTCTGTGGCAGATCACCTGTTCTGACTTCCCTCACTCTCTGCCCTCATTCACAGAGGCGGGGTGTACAAGCAGATTCTGGTGGTAAACCCTGCTTTCCTTGCTCCTGTGTACCCCACCACCATCATCCCCCCTCTCCTAGCCCAATCCCATTCCTGAGTGTCAGCTCCCAATCCCTAGAAACACATTTTACCAGAACCCCTGGTGGCCACACCTAACAGGGTCCCAGAAGAATTCTCTACCAGGCAACACACAGCCACCTCACTCCACTAAGAACCAGAAAGGGCAACAGAAACCAAGGAACAAAACACTCACCTAATAAAGACAAGACCATAAATCAGTACCTAGAATTACAATCTTCCCTACCCAGATATCTAGATACCAACAATCAATAACAGCCAAGACTATATGTCTCCACCAGAGCCCAGCAACCCAACTACAGCAGGCCCTGAGAAACGCAACACATCTGAAAGACAAGACAAAGACTTTCAAATAGTCTTTAGAGAGGTCCTTATAGAGGAAACGACTAAATCCCCTAAAGAATCCTGTGAGCACAGTGGAAGGAATGAAGAAAACAGCTCAAGACCTGAAAGCAGAAATAGAACCAACAAAGAGAGCCCAGATGAGGGAAATCTGGAGCTGAAATGTAGGAACTCAGACAGGAAGCTCAGAGGCAAGCCCAGCAAGCCTCACCAAAAGAAGACAAGAGATGGAAGAGAGAATATCAGGCATTGAGGACATCATAGAAGAAATGGATACAATGAACCAAAAAAAAAATGTTAACTCTACAAATCTCCCAGCCCCCCCAAATTCAGGAAATCTGGGACACTATGAAAAGACTAAATCGAGTAGCAGAAATAGAGGAAGGAGAAGAAACCCAGGTCAAAGGCAGAGAGAATAGCTTCAACAAAAAGATAGAAGGAAGTTTCTCTAACCTAAAAAAGGAGGCCCTCAGTTCAACTCCCAGCAGCCACATGATGGCTCACAACCATCTATAATGGGATCTGATGCCCCCTTCTGTCGTGCAGGAATGCAAGCAAAATAGGACATTCATATACTTAAAAATACATAAGTAAATAAATCTTTAAAGAGGTTAACCACACCCAAGAAAACACAAAGAATAAACAATCTCAAACCAGCAAATCAAAAGAGAGGAAGCACACACACACACACACACACACACACACACACACACCAAAATAGCAGAATCAACAAACAAGGCTCATTGATATCTCTCAACATCGATGGGTTCAGTTCCTCAGTAAAAAGATATAGACTTAAAGACGGATGTAAAAACGTTCAAGAAACACGCCTTAACTAACCAAGGACAAAGGGCACCTCAGTGGAAAAGGATGGAAAATGGTATTCCAAGCAAATGAACCTAAGAAACAAGTTTATGTAGCCACTTTAATGTCTGATAAAACAGTTCCTTTTTATTATTAATTTTTTCATTTATTTTACATACTAACTATAATTTCCCCTCCCTCCTCTTCTCCCATTTGCTCCCCCCACCTCCTACCTACTGCCCCACCACCTACATCCACTCATCCTCCACTCATAAAGGGGGCAGGCCTCCCATAGGAGTCAACAAAGCATGGCATATCAAGTTGAGGCTGGGCCAACCAAGCTCCTCCCCCTGCATCAAGGCTGGGCAAAGCATCCTAGCATGGGGAAGAGGTTCCAAAAAACCAACTCTTGCTTGGGACAGGTCCTGATCCCATTGCTAGGATCCCACTGCTAGGGGTCCCACAAATAGACCAAGCTACACAACTGTCACCCACATGCAGAAGGCCTAGGTCATTCCCATGCAGGCTCCCTAAATCCAACATCCATGAGCTCCCATGAACTCGGGTGAGCAGTCTCTGCGAGTTCCCCTGTCACAATCTTGGCTCATCTAATTCCTCCTCCTTCTCTTTAACTGGACTCCTGGAGTTTGGCCCAGTGGTTGGCTGTGGATCAATGCATCTGAACATTGCAATTCTTAACATCTAGGAACCAAACACAAGGGCACGCAAGTTCATAAAAGAAACACTACTGATCATCACACACTGATAGTGAGAGACTTCAGTACCACACTCTCACCAATAAACTAGTCATCCAGACAACAACTAAACAGATAAATGCTGATGCTAACTGCCATTATAAACCAAATAGACCCAGCAGGCATCTGCAGAACATTTCACCCAAACACAAAAAAATATACCTTCTTAGTACCTAAGGAACTTTCTCCAAAAGTGACCACATGTGCAAACACAAAACAAGTCTCAATAGACACAAGAGCATTGAGGTTGACACTCTGCATCCTACCTCACCACCACAAATTAAAGCTGATATCAAAACAACAGAAATCTTACAGACTGAACAACTCACCAACAAAGGAAAGATGGGCCAAGAGAGAAATTAAAATTGAATGAAAATGAATACACACTATACCTAAACTTATGGAATAAAATAAAGGCAGTTTTAAGAGGCAAGTTCATGGCAATAAGTACTTATTAAAAAAATTAAGAGATCTCATAAAGTAACTTACAGAATACCTGAAAGATCTAGAACAAAAAGAAGAAATCATACTGGAAAAAAATAGATGTCAAGAAATAATGAAACTCAAGGCTGAAATCAATAAAATAGAAACAAACAAACAAAAGCAAAACAAAGAATTGATGAAACAAAGGATTGATCCTTTGAGAAAATCAGTAAGATTGACAAGCTCTTAGCTAGACTAACTAAAAGGTGAAAAGAGAATATCCAAATTAACAAAATTTGAGATGAAAAGGGGACACAATAGACACAGAAGAAATCCAGAGAATCATAAGGGCATACTTAAAAAACCTGTACGCCACCAGACTGGAGAATTTAAAAGAAATGGATATTTTCCAGATATATACCATTTACCAAAGTTAAATCGAGATCAGATAAACAATTTAGACATACATATAACCCCTAGTGAAATAAAAAGTCATTAAAATTCTATTAACCAAAAAAGCTCAGAGCCAGATGGTTTTAGTGCACAATTCTAACAGACTTTCAAAGACTAGTTTATGTGAATATTCCTCAAGTAGAACAGAAGAAATATTGCCCATTCATTTTATGAGACCACAGCTTGATACCAAAATCACATAAAACTCAACAAAGAGAATTACATATCAATTTCCCAAATTCTCGATAAAATATTTGCAAACTGAATCCAAAAACACAAGTATCATCCAACATGATGAAGTAGGCTTCAACCCAGAGATTCAAGGATGGTTCAACATATGAAAATCTGTCAATATAATTTACCATATAAACAAACATAAAGAAAAAACATATGATCAGATGCAGAAAAGACCTTTGACAAAATCTAACACCCTTCATAATAAAAGTCTTGGAAAGATTAGAGATATAAGGAACATACCTTACATGTATAATAAATGCAATTTGCAGCAAGCATATAGCCAACATTAACTTAAATGGAGAAAGCAATTGAAAGAAACTAAAATCAGGAACAATCTAAGGTAGTCCAGTCTCTCCATAACTATTCAATATAGTACTTGAAGTCCTCGCTAAGGCAATATGACAATCAAAGGGGATGAACAAAATACAAATAGGAAAAGAAGTCAAAATATATTCATTTTCAGATGATACAATAGTGTACATAAATGACCTGAAAAAGTCTACAGGAAACACCTACAGCTAATAAACACTTTCAGCAAATTATCAGGATACAAACTTAACTCACAAAAATCAGTAGCCCTCCTTTATACAAATGACAAATGGACTGAGAAAGAAATCAGGGACACAAGACCTTTCATAAGAGCCTCAAATAATGTAAAATATCTTGGAGTAGCTCTAACCAAGCCAATGAATGACTTGTATGACAAAAACTCAAAGAAACTGAAGAAGATATCAGAAGATGAGACAATCTCCCATGCTCATGAATCTTTAGAATTAACATAGTAAAAACAGCCATCCTACCTGGAGCATTCTACAGACGGAATGCAATCCCCATCAAAATAGAAACACAATTCTTCACAGATCTTAAAAGTACAATTTCCAGCTTCGTGTGGACACACAAAATACCCAAGATGGCTAAAAAAAAAATCCTGAACAATAAAGGAACTGTTGGAGGTATCACCATCCCCAACCCCCAACTGTACTACAGAGCTATAGTAATAAAAACAGCATGGCACTGGCACAAAAGCAGGCATGTTAATCAGTGCAATTGAATTAAACCTAAGACATAAATCCACACACCTGTGGACACCCGATTTTGGATAAAACCAGAAATAGACCTTGTGGGGGAAAGATAGCATCTTCAGCAAACAGTGCTGTTCAGACTGAATGACTACATTCAGAAGAATGTGAGCAGACCCACGCTTATCACCCTACACAACACTCCACTCCAAATGGACCAAAGACTTCAGCATAAAACCAGGGACACTGAACCTGATAGAAGAAAATGTGGGAAATAGCCTTAAACCAGTGGTCATAGAAGACTTTCTGAACAGAACACCATTAGCACAAGCGCTATGATCAACAATTACAATAAATGTGAACTCAAGAAACTGAAAGGCTTCTATATTCCAAAGGACACCACTATTTGGACAAAGCAGCAGTCAACAGAATGGAAAAAGATTTTTATCAACTACACACCCTATAGAGGACTAATATCCAAAATATATAAAGAACTCAAAAAACTATCATCAATAAAACAAATAACCCAATTAAGAAATGGGTACATTCAGGAAAGCGGGCCCTGCACTTTGACTGGGCCGCATAGTAGAGCCGACTCCTTTGGTGGAAACGTGGGTGAGCCAGCTCTGAAGAGGTGAGCATGGGAGAGCTGTCCCCACTTACCCCTCGACCCTCCCCCCAGCAGCTGCAGCACTCAGGAAAGCAGCCCTGCTCCTCTGGGCAGCACAATAGAGCTGACGCTGTTGGCAGTGGAGCAGGTGGGCTGGCCCTGAGGGTAGGAGAGTGGGAGAGTTGGCTACGCCCCCCCATTTGCCATGTGACAAGGGCAACAAAAAGATACCCTTCCCCTTGACCCTGATGCCTATGGTGGGCAAAGGAGCTGACCTCAGCTAGGGCAATGCTGAAGAGCTCACCCTGGTGGTGAGGAGGGGGGAAAACTGGCTGACGGACAAACCTGCAACTACCCAGGCCCAGAACCAGAGTTATGAGTTGGCCCACCCCAATATCCACCCCATCTATGATCTGAGGGAGCACATGAAGGAACCGGTCCTTCAGAACGTGGTAGATTGAATATAATTGACCCCCATAATCCCATAACCTCTTAGGGAATGACACTATTAGGAAGTATGGCTTTGTTGAAATGGGTATGGTCTTGTTGGAGGAAGTGTGTCATGTGGATGCAGTCTTTGAGGATTCATATACTCAGGACATTGCCCAATGTGTCGGTTGACTTCCTGTTACCTGCAAGATACAGCAGTCTCAACTCCAGCAATACCTCTGTTTGCATGCTGACATGCTCCCTGACATAATGGATTGAACCTCTGAACTGTAAGTGAGCCATGACAATTAAATGTTTCTGCAGTCACGGTGTCTCTTCACAGCAACAGTAACCCTAAGACACAGACCCAAAGCTACATGATCTGCATGACACAGTACAACAATAACATGTCCCAGAGGAGCTCAGGGAGGGGCCAACATTGATCATGTAACAGAAATCAGAGGCCTCAAATCAGACCAATGACTCTTAGCAGTGAATATTTGCAAGTAAAAATAGACGGATGAAAGGGTTTACTGTGTGACTCACTGTGTCACACCACAGCTTCCAGGATGACATTTTTTTCCTTTTTTCTTTTCTTTTCGTTTTTACTTTTCTCTTAAATATTATTTTACTTTGGTAGAGGGTTACAAAGGCAAAAGGTGGGTACAAATGGACAGGGAAATGAATGATATCAAGAGCAAGTTGTGAAAGACACAAAGAATAAATAAAAAGAAATTTTAAAATAGAAATAGGGTACAGCTCTAAACATTGAATTCTCAATAAAGGAAACTCAAATGTCTGAGAAACACTTAAAGAAAATTTCACTATCCTTAGCCATCAGGGAAATTCAAATCAAAACTACTGTGAGATTTTATCTTACGCCTATCAGAATGGCTAAGATCAATAACACAAATGACAGCTCATGCTGGAGAGGATGTGGAGCAAGGGGAACATTCCTCCATTGCTGGTGGAAGGGCAAACCTGTACTGCTGCTTTGGAAATCAATATGGATTTTTCTCAGAAAGATGGGAATCAATCTACCTCGAGATCCAGCTATACCACTCTTGGGCACATAACCAAAGAACACTTCATCCTACCATAAGGACACTTGCTCGACCATGTTTATTGCTGCTTTAATCATAATAACCAGAAATTTGAAACAACTTAGATGCTCCTCAACAGAAGATGGATAAAGAAAATGTGGTACATTTACACAATGGAGTACTACTTAGCTGTTTAAAAAATATCATGAAATTTGCAGGCAAATGGATGGAACTAGAAAAAAAATCATCCTGAGTGAGGTAACCCAGACCCAGAAAGATAAATACAGTATGTATTCACTTATATGTGGATATTAACCAAATGAAATGATATCAAGGTACGACCTTTAGACTCAGAGAGGTTAGGTATAGAAAAAGGGACTGGGGGACCCATGGATCTTCCTGGGAGGGGAAAATGGAATATGGGTAGACTAGGGATAGAAGACGGAAAGAATGGGAGGTTCAGGTGGGGAGGGGAGATGGGGTTGAGGGAGGGAATGTGAGGAGAAACAGCTAGAATTGAGGGGCATTTGATGGGTGGTATTGAAACCTTGTACAGTAGAAACCTCCTTAAATATATAAAGGCAATCCTAAGGAAATCTCCAAATAATGGGAGAAACAGGACCCCAAATGGCCATCTCTTGTCACCAAATGAAGCTTCCAGTACTAGACTAGGTTACATTCAATTGATTGGTTGCCCAGAAGATTCCCATAGAAATTCCCAAACAACCCAGGTTGCTGCCAGGTTGCTTTCCATAAACTAACAGCAAGGCCCCACTGATGAAGACAACAACCAACTCATTGAACGCCAAGACGTTGGGCTGGTGCCAACATAGAGCCTTCACACCTATCTTTAAGTGTCTTTGGTACAGGAAGGTAACTCTTTAGGTTACCTAAAGGGAAATATAAACACCAACCCAGACACAAACCCTGTGACCTACAACACTCCTGCCACCAAAATATGCTAGGGCAACAGTGGCACAAAGCTTGTAGGAGTAACCAAAATTTGATTAAATTTAAGGCCACTCCATGAGATGAAACCCATACCCAGCACTGCTTGGGTAACCAAGAACCAGACATTAGATACCCCAGAGATACAGGGTAAAACCAAATATGACTGGTCTTAAAAAAGAAAATATAACAATAAAATAAATCTTAATGATATTCTTCTATATTCATAGATTAGTGCCTAATTCAGTCATCACCAGAGAAACTTCCTCCTGTGGAAGATGGGAGCAAACATAGAGACACACTGCCAGATATTATGCAGAGAAAGAGTTAAATATGAGAATGCACACCTCTAAATGGGATGTCTCCATCAAATCCTTTCCCTCAAAACCCAGGGAACCCCACGGAAAAGGAGACAGGAAGAATGTAAGATCCGAAGAGGGTGAAGGACACCAGGAAAACAAAGCCTTCTGAGTCAACTGAGTGAAGTTCATATGAACCCTGAGTCTGAAGCAGCAAGCACAGGGCCTGTATGGGTCTGACCAGGTCCTCTGCATATATATTATAGCCTTCAGCATAGCATTTTTGTGGGAATCCTGAGTATATGAATGAGTGGGTCTCTTATTCCTTTTTTAAACATATCAATCCCAGTTCCTCTCCCTCCTCTCCTCCTGCTCCCCCCACGTTCCCCCCATCCCACCCCCACCCACTCCTCAAAGGTAGTAAAGCTTCCCCTGGGAAGTCAGCTAAGTCTGTCCCCTCACTTTTTTGAGGCAGGACCAAGGCCCCCCATCCTAGGCTGAGCAAGGCATACAGAGTGGGGTCTCTTACTCTTGTGCATTCTCTTGAGCGCTTTCCATTCTGTTGGTTTGACTTGTCCAACCTCGTTGTGATGGTTCTTGTTTTATCTTATTATATTTTGTTCTGTTCTGTTGTTATCTCTTGGAAGCCTATTCTTTTCTAATGAGAGACAGAGAGGAGGGAGTAGATATCTTAATTAAGGGAGCCATTTTAGAGTTGGCAAGAGTCTTGACTCT
>LOEQ01002641.1:48925-68270 GCA_001685075.1 Bramus lutescens | reverse complement strand
AGAAAGCTCACATTAGAGACTTAACAGCACAGCTGAAAGCTCTAGGAAAAAAAATTGACAGGATCTTGACTAAGTAGCAAGTATACATTCCTCCAGTGGATGAGGGCAATTCTTCCTCTTGTGGGCGGAGTATGTGAAAGAAAGTTTTAGGGGTCATCAGACTGCTCATATTGTTTCTTGGTACCAACTTTTCTGACCTCAGAAGGTATGTCCTGGGTACCATGGTTAGTCCAGAATGTATTATTACATGCCTCCCCACAGAGAACAGATGCCACCCTATACAAGATTAGTGTCTTTCAATCAATGTGTCAAGGCTAGAGGAGACATGCAGATGAGAGGGACAAAGAGTGAAGAACAGTCCACACAAGGTCAACTTGACTAGGTGGATACTCAGTCTTCCTGGCACTAAAGTACAGGTGGATTAACCCATCGTGAACTCTTTATCTCTCCCTCCTCCCCCTCAGCCCGCAGCAAGACTACATGCCTCTGTGCAAGCTCTGACGAAGGAGTGTGGGCAGAAGCGCTATGCAGCACTCCTAGGGTTAAATCATAAAGCCCTCCAACAGAAGAGTCTCACAGTCTTACTGTTCAGCTTCCCTAGGAGGGCAGCAAGAGAGAGGAAGATCCAAAGGGAGCCTAGAGAACACTCAGACTTTAAGACAACAAGAAACAAATCTCTTGTGATGGGTCAGTTTGCCTGAGAACTGACATGGATGTTGATCATGGTGGCATATCCTAGGGTATGCTGAAGAGGCAGAAGCAGGAAATCACGAGATCAAGGCCACTTTGGGCTCCTGTGCCCTTGAATCAACAAAGCTAACAAAGGAGTAACTGTCAATAAGCCTGATTGATCCAGAGGGCTTCGCCACAATAGAGGTGAGAAAGATTATGGCTGGAGTGTAGAAGATCCTTCAAGGCCTCTCTTGGAATTACTTTGGAATTACTGTATCTGTGATTAAAGTAAAGTCGAAGTTATAACAACCCAATCCATGCAGGTGATAGATGGCCCAGAACCTTCAGGAATTCAGATATTGTTCTCTCTTTGTTAGGAACAGAAGGACACAAGGCCAGTTTGGGTTTAGACAACATGGCACTGATATGGATATCCAATATGAAGCGAGGTTGACCTGGACATCCTGGCTATAAGTGAGCACAAAATGTTTGACACCAGGTGCTCAGAGAACCCCAAATTTTTCCTGCAGAACTGCATAGTAAATGTTTTTCGTTTGGCAGACCAAAGAGTTCCCATGGTAATACTCTATTCTGTTGTGGAATGAAAGAAACCATAGACAAGAGGCAGACAAGGGGATGACCAAGCCCCAGTAAATGGGTACCATTGTAATTTGAAATGTGCATAGTTTTCATGCATTGTGAAATACCAGTGCCCTTTGACTTCTTAAGCTGAAGGAGGAATACAGCTACTCCTCATTAGACCATGGAAGGGTCCCATTGTCCTTTGATTTTTTTTTGACTAACTTAAACTCAAGGGATGGAGAGGGATTCCACTCTCATAAATGATGGTAGGCAGCCATCCCACATAGACTTACAAAACCCACAGGGCTGCTCAACACAGAGTGAACCCCAACACACACTATGGACTTCAGCAAGTAGAGAAGTATTAATATTGGATCATTAGTTTTAACAAATGTGTCACTTCAAGGCAAGATGTTAACAGAGAAGATGCTAGGTGAGGAGCAGAAGAGGTAGGCATACAAAACTCTGTGTACTTCCTGTTCAACTATCTTGTAAATCCAAAACTGTGCTTTGAAAAATAAGTCTTTAGAAAGTGTAAAAGCCAGATTGGTAGTCAGATATGGAAAGTCCTTTGTATGTTATGAATATGTGTTGTTTTTATTGGTTGATGAATAAAGCTATTTCAACCAATAGCATAGCAGAGTAAAGACAGGCAGGAAATCTGGGGGTGGGGGAAGATAGTAGGTGGAGTCAAAGGGATGCCATGAAGCTGCCCAAGAAGCAAGATGTGGGGTAACAAGCCTTGAGCCTCATGGTAAACCATAAACTAATAAAAATGGGTTAATTTATAATTAGAGTTAGCCAGTAAGAATACTAAGCCAAACAACTATAACTGATATTAAGTCTCAGAGTGGTTGTTTGGGAACAGTCGGGCAGAGGGAAACTGATCCAGTGGGCCTGGGTAAGACGGGGAAAAGTCTCCATTATGCGTCTGGTACATCTGGGGTTTACCTAACAGCCACAGCCAGCCCTCGTAGCCTGCCACACATTTCAGGTCCACCCACAGCAGGCTTGTATGCCTGCTCAGGGTCCAGAGGAGCCTGATCAGGCCTGTGAGGCATAGGAAAACACGGTGGATTCCCACCATGATACACAGAGACATTTCCAGGCTGCACAATATGCTACATGGCAGAGTAAGCTTTTACTCAGACAAAAAAGGTTTATGTGCTGCATGCTGTTTCCCAGAGTGGAGGTGGTGAGCACAGCTCCCACCCAGAGGTCCCAGAGCTGGGAGTGAACTTACTTCCTTTATGTTGAAAGGTCAAGAGAGGCAGAGTCAGCATCCAGGACCTCTATGACCAAACCGTTTGCCATTTTTAAAACACTCCTGGTCAAAAAAGGATTATAGATACACAATAGGGCAGATTTCTGACAAAGAAGGCCTCTAAACAGGCCACAGTCTGTTTAATAAATGTACATGAGCTTCAGAGAGAGAGAACAAAAGATAAAGACAGATAAAAAGAATAATTTAAGGATATAAACTAAGGTTCTTAAAGGAAAAATAAAATTAAAAATCATAATGGGCCATGTAAAGATAAAAATACACAAATAATCTAGATTATGAATATTATTGTGTTTTCTTTGAATTTTTGACTACAGAGAGACATTTAATTCTGGGGCTGCTAAACTAAGCCAACACATATATTATAAAGATATCCTGACTTCAAATAATCTCCATTCTTCAGTAGTTCATGCCTGTGGCCCAGGCTGAGACAGGAGGATCACACATTTGAACTCCTGAGGCTGTGTAATGAGACTCTGTCTCAAAACAAATACAAAAATGGGAACTGTAGAGATTGCTCAGTGATTAAGAGGGCTTGCTGCTCTTACAAAGGACCCAGATTCCATTCCTAGCATTCACAAGGTAGCTCACAATCACTTGTAACTCCAGGGCCTCTGATGCCCTCTTCTGACCTCTTCCAGCACCAGATACACACATGGTGCACAAACATATGTGCAGGTAAAGCACTCGTGCACACAAAATAAAATAATCTTGAAAAACAGAGTAAGTGTAAAACCCAACCCTGAAGCTCACTTTGAAAGCCAGTTATATAACAGTAGGATCCAGGTAATATGGTCATGTGATTAGTCCTAATAGTGATTGGAATGGCCTGAAGATTAGAAGGGAGACACCCAGACACACTGTGTAGTCACTGCAAAGGGTGGAGGGACTTCCCAAAGGTTGTGGATTCACTCCTGTCCTCTCCACAGACCAGTGGCCATGGCTATCTGTAGATGGACTTTTCTTTCCTGGATACCAGTCCCAAGTAACCACACAGATATTTGTATTAATTACAAATGCTTGGTCAATCACTCAGGCTTATTACTAGCCAACTCTTACATTTAAATCAATCCATATTTCTTATCTATGCTTTGTCAAAATGCTTGGTACCTTTTCTCAGTACAACATGTCCATCTTGTTTCTCTTTGCAGTTGCTACACCTGAAACTCTGCCCTTCTTTAACCCAGAATTCTCAGGTTGGCTCTCCTGCCTAACCTTATCCTGCACAGTTATTGGCCAGTCATCTTCTTTATTAAACCAATCACAGTGACATATAATCACACAGTGTAAAAAAAAATATTCCACAGTTGTGTGCAGAAGTAACTGGCTGAGCCAGGTCCTACTTGCTTTTATTTTTTTTAATTTAATTAATTTATTTATTTTACATCCTGACCACAGCCTCCCTTCTCTCTTCTCCTCCCACCCCCTCCCACTCTCTCCCACCCTCCCACATCTGCCTCTCTTCTGTATTTGCTCAGAAAGGGGCAGGCTTCCCCTGGGCATCAGCAAAACATGGCCTGTCAAGTTGCATAAGAGCAAGCACCTCCCTCTGTATTCAGGCTTGGTAAGGCAATCCAGCACGAGGAACAGGTTCCCCCAAACAAGTCAAAGCACCAGGGGCACCCCCTGCTCCCAATGCCAAGATTCCCACAAATAGACCAAGCTACACAACTGTCACATATATGCAGAGGGCCTAGGTCAATCCCATTCAGGCTCCCTGGTTGTTGTTTCAGACTCTGTGAGTTCTCATGAGGCAGGCTAGTGATTTCTGTGGATTTTTCTTCAGTGTTCCTAACGCTACGGTCCTACCATGTCCCATGCTCCCCTGGTTTTCTATAATTTCTCCTCCTTCTCCTTATCAGGACATCCAGAGCACAGGCCAGTATTTGGACTTGGGTTTATGAATCTGCCTTCATCAGTCACTGGATGAAGGCTCTCCAATGACAACAAGGGTAGTCATCAATCTGATCACAGGGGATGACCAATCCAGGCTGTGTATCCACTGCTGCCAGGAGTCTTAGCTGGGGCCATCCATATAGGGTCAGTGGGAGTTTCCCTTGCATCATGCTTCTACCGAATCCCATAAAGGACTCCTTTCCTGTTATCTCTCAGCACTCCCCACTCTGCCCACCTCCCAACCCGATCCTTCAAGTTCCCATTCCCACCCATCCCCAGTCCACCCAGGAGATCTTCTGTATTTCCCCTTCCCAAGGAGATCCATGCATACCCCTTTGGGTCCTCCTTGTTACCTAGCCTCTTTGGGCCTGTGGATTGTACAATTGTTATCCTTTACTTTACAGTTAATATCTGCTTGTGAGTGAGTACATACCACGTTGGTCTTTCCAGGTCTGGGCTACCTCACTCAGGCTAATTTGTTCTAGTTCCATCCTTTTGCCTTCAAATTTTCTGATACCATTGTTTTTGACAGCTGAATAATACTTCATTGTATGAATGTACCACATTTTCTTTATCCATTCTTCAGTTGAGGGGTGTCTAGGCTGTTTTCAAGTTCCGGATATTACAAATAAAGTTGCTATGAACATAGTTGAACAAGTGTATATGCCCAAGAGTGCTATCATTGGGTTCCCTAAACTTATGGGACACAGTGAAAGCAGTGCTAAGAGGAAAGTTCATAGCACTAACTGCTTCCATAAAGAATTTGGAGAGATGTCAAACTAGCGACCTAACAGTACACCTGAAAGCTCTAGAATAGAAAGAAGAAAACACACCCAAGAGGAGTAGATGGCAGGAAATAATCAAACTGAGGGCTGAAGTCAACAAAATTGAAACAAAGAGAATACAAAGAATCAATGAAACAAAGAGTTGGTTCTTTGAAAACATCAATAAGATAGACAATAAAATCTTAATTCAAACAAACTAAAAGGCAGAGAAAGAAGACCCACATTAACAAAATCAGAAACGAAAAGGAGGCCATGACAGCAGACACTGGGGAAATCCTGAGAATAATTAGGTCATAGTTCAAAAACCTGTACTCCACAAAGTTGGAAAATCTAAAAGAATTGGACAAATTTCTTGATAGATAGCATATACCAAAATTAAACCAAGGTAGGTTAAACAATTTTAACAGATTTATAACCCCAAAGGAAACAGAAGCAGTCATTAAAAGTCTCCCAACCAGGTGGGTGGTGGTGTATGCCTTTAATCCCAGCACTCAGGACACAGAGGCATTGTGGCCTTAGCTACCAAGACCCGTGCCACGAGACACTGGCTACTAAGGGAAGGGCAAGAACGCAGAGCCCAAAAACCATGGACATATGTTGGACAGCCCCAATTTATAAAGATTTTGTAAGAAGCATCCTAGGGGCAACAGCGGATCTGGCTTTGAACTGCAAGTGAACATTTTAAAGTCTATGCCCAAGCACATCGCCTAAGTCTATTACAGTAAAATAGCTCTTAGGCCTAACAGGGGCAAACAAAGTCCGTCTCAGCTAGACCGGTCTTGTTGGTCTATAGCCGCTGAGCTGAGATCAAACTCTTGGCGTGAGCCAGCAGCTTCCACAAGAGCACGATAATCGACTAAAGTGAGTATGAATGGATCCCCCCAAAACTCTATAGCATGGAAAACAAAAAGGGACTCACCAAGACATAGCCGCTGTAGCCCAGGAGCCGGTTTTAGCTTGATGTTGGAGAGCTCAGATTGTGGACGAGGGGGCTTCCAATGCGTGGAGTGGCCATAGGCCGCGGGAAAGGCCGCCCTACCCAGTGGGACCTCCAAGGTGTTGAGAATTTTCCTAACACGAGCTTTCTGCGGATGCAAAAATCCCAATCAAACCAAATTAAAGATATATCCAGGTTTAATGGGATTCCTGCGCTCTGGGGTGACCCCGAGGGAAAACCGGGAAGCCCAAACTCAACCACCACCAGGGGAGAGAAAAGAGACAACGCAGGAACTTTCCCAGGAAGCAGTTTAAATAGACTGGGGGAGTGGTCAAGATTTTGGCGAACTGTCTTGACACTCCTCCGGGGAGGGGTCAAGGCTTGGTGGGCACAGGATGGGACCTCCAAAGATGGAGGCCAGAGACCAGGACTTGGGACTTACACCTCCCTCTCTCTTTTCCTGCCTCTCTCCCTCTATAATGAACATGCTCTTGTGCTGTTCTTTAGTATCTAAGATAATTCAGACTGGAAGATTACTCTATTCACAATCTGAATAAACTGGCTCAAACCTGCAATACCAGCAGGCGTTAGGATGAGGCAGGAATTGCATCATTTGAGTCTGAAGGCAGTCTGAACTACATGGTAAATTCTAGGGCTACAGAGTAAGACCCTGTCTTCCTATTTTTTACAAAAGCAAATAAAATATTTCCTCATTCATTCTCTTTTCCCCACAACTACTTCCCCAGGATAAGCTTCTAAACCTGAGCCATCCAATATGGCTACTACTGGCCCAGGAGGCTGTTGAACACTCACTAAATGACTAGAATAACAGAGAAGCTGTAGTTTTATTTTTTGTTAGTGTTGTTGTTTTGTTTTTGCTTTTTGTTTTCCAAGACAGGGTTTCTCTGTAGTTTTGGAGCCTGTCCTGGAACTAGCTCTTATAGACCAGGTTGGCCTCGAGATCACAGAGATCCGCCTGCCTCTGCCTCCCGAGTGTTGAGATTAAAGCCATGAGCCACCACAGCCTGGCTTGTAGTTTTACATTTTAATTGTTGCATTAAACTCAATAAGTGATTCTCTGTTCAGTAATAGTGAAACGTCGAAGACTTCACTGTGCAAAAAGACTTTTCAGCTACTAATTATGTAACATCCAAGCACAAATCAAGTAGTTCCAGCGAAAACTTGACATTTAACTTGGGAATTCAAAGGCTTAGTATGAGAAAAACTGTTAAATACTTTATTAATGACTTCATATTGATTCAATGCTTATCTGTCATAAAATTTATATTTGAATGAAACTGGGATTTATTCATAAGTATATTATTTAAATTAGTTTCTTTTTCAATATGAATTCGACAAAATTACTTTTATCTTGCATTGCGTTTGCCAGCAAGCAATGTAGGCTCCACGGTGCTCTCCAACTGCCAGCAATTCCACATCGTCGCGCTGCCCGAGTCTCTTCTCAGTTTCCCATGTGGGGGCTGCACTAAGCATTCCCCAAGCAAGCTGTCATTTTTGACTAAACTGTCCAGTGCGGTCGCCATTCTCTACCCTCCCCAGCTGCACACAGCCTGCATCTCCCTAGAGCCGCACCTCTGTAGGCTCCTAGCTACATCCTGCCCATGTGCTAGCCAAATATTTTGCCAGTTCCATTTCAGTGCCATGTTCTTTCATCCCCAAGGCTGTTCCCTCGAAGCTCTCCATTTCTCTTCTTTAGTTGCCAGCTTGCACCTCCTATGCGGTGTATGTTCTAACCAGCTCGCCGAGGAGCGTCTCCCATAAAATCCCGATTCCAATTGTGTCCCCCCTGCTGTGTGTCTCGACACGACGACCCAGCGAGACACGTCGTCCGAGGACGTCAACCCCGAGTCTGCTGTGTTTTATATCCTACAGCCGCACCTCTGCTGTGCTTCATAAAGGCCGGGGAGTAAGCGATACTGAAATAAACCCTAATGAAAGAACCACCTAGACAGAGAATGTGGTTCTCACACACTAGCACTTCTTCCTACGGATGATTCTCAGGTGGAGAAGCCACATCTGGCCTGTCATCTGTCACGCCATTTGTGGAAAGAAGACACCTTCATCAAAGGCTTCATTTACCCAAGCATTTTATAACAAGGGCCCCTTGGCTTTACAACAACCACTTATCCAGGTAAGGCTATCAGCATCCTACCTGAGAGTCAACCACATCCATCCAGGTCAGAAGCAGCCCTTCACTGGGTACCATCGCTGGGCTCCTAACCTCATTGCTTTGCCCTGCAAGAGGTTTTTGCAGATTGATTCTTACTGGAAAAGTTGAACCAACGTGGCTTTACATAGAGATTTATTACAAATCTCAGGCCAAGGGCTGGAGAGTATCTTAGTTGGTAGAGTGCCTGTCTGGCATACATGAAGCCCTAGGTTTGGTCCCCAGCACCACGTAAACCAGGGATGGTGATAACTGTCTGTCATCCAACACTCAGGGTTGGAAGCAGGACGACCAGAAGTTCAATATTATACTCTTACAACATGAGTTGAAGCAGAGACCTTGCCTCAAAAAAAAAACTTCATAAATAAGTCTTCCAAAATATTATTTTTAGTCTCTAATACATACACAAACTTTTATTCATTTGTTCAAAAAACAGGTACTGACCCCCAACAATGTGCCAGATTATCTGCTAAGAACAGAAAAACATCAAGGAAGAACCCTATTGGGAAACCAGTGTGCTCACAGCCCAGTAGAGAATTATTTCAAAGAGCAAACAAGAATCAGCCTTACCATGTTTTGTTTGCTCAGCATCAAGATGAGAGACGTGAGGGACACTCGGAGGCAAGGAGGCCTCACAGACAGAGCCTAGAGGTTTGTGTCAGAGGCCTGATGTCAGCCCCCCTGGAGACAGGCACTGAAGGTTCTATACACAACACATGGGTATACAGATGTGGACTGAAGCACCTCCGAGTCCACCTCTCAGGCTTGCCTGTCCTGGAGTGGGTATGCAAAGTAAGGCTGCACAGACTTGCCAGAGACCCATGTGACCTGGGAAGGAACAGAGCAACAGGAAGTCAAGCAGTTTGGAACACACAGAGTGCTCCACTGTTCATGGAGACCTTGGTCATATCTTGCTAACCCTACTGACATCCCCCTGAAGCAGGAAGTCCACTCATGAGAAGTTAGTATTACACATTGTGTGTCCTTACTAATTCACTGCTAATAAATATGATACATCTTACAATGATTTGTCATTAGACATCTTAATGTCTAAATTGGTGTGCATGTATTTTAAAATTATTAAGGTGAAACTAATATTCACAAAAATATAATATTAACTTTAGAGTCTGTAGGCTCATTCAATCATTGGATTTAACTTTATGTTATAATGTACAACAGGAAATGTTTTGATGGCATAGATATGGATAGTATAGAGCCACAAACCCTTCTGGTATAGACATTGCCTGATATAATACTATGACAACGACTCCCTGACAGATGAAACACAATGGGAATGTCAACATGCAGAGAAAGCGAGACTGAAGAATGCTCAGCCCTAAATATCACATCGGTACAGCACCACTTCCTCCCAAGGCTCAGGGATCATTGTGGAAGACAGGGAGGAGAGAATGTAAGAACCAGAGGCAGTGATAGCTCTAAGCAAACAGTGTTTTCTGCACGCAGCAAGGCAGACGAACCTGTAAACAGACATGGCTGGGACAGCTCAAGCCAGGCAGGATCCTGATTTAGACAGTGGAGGTGGGCGTGAGGTCCCACACTCAGCCACGGAGCTATCACAGCCTAGGACAGCAGGGAGAGGAGAGTCAGTGTGGTCCCTGGAAAGTCAAGCGCATGCCAGTGCAAGGCCGTGTATCTAAGGGTGTATGCACAGCACAAACTGCTTGATGGCTTTAAAACAGAGTTTTGTGCAGAGTGATAGATGTGGATACACACACACACACACACACACACACACACACACACACACACTCGGTTTTTTGAGACAGGGCTTCTCTGTGTAGCCCTGGCTGTCCTGAAATACTGGAACTTGTTCTCTAGACCAGGATGGCCTCTACTCACAGACACCTGCCTGCCTCTTCCTCCCACATACTTGGATTAAAGATGTGCACCACCACCTCCTGGTGGTGGCTTCTTTTACAAGCAGCTAACCAGTTTGACCAGCATTATTTGTTGAAACTGTCATCTTTCTTACATTGTAAATTTTTTGGCTTCTTTGTCAAAAATCAGGTGTCCATGGGGGAACCTGCATAAGACAAAAGTAGGCCCTCTGAATGTGGGTCACAGTCTGTGGGTCCACTGGCAGTGGCATAGGATTTATCCCTAGTGCTTGGACTGGTTTTTTGAAGCCCGTTCTCCTTGGAGGGATTCCTTGCTCAGCCTAGATGTAGGGGGAGGGCCTTGGTCCTGCCTCAAAGTGATATGTCAGACTTTGTTGACTCCCCATGGGAAGCCTTACCCTCTCTCAAGAGTGGATGGGGAGTGGGGTCTGGGGGAAAGGTGGAGGAAGAGAGAGGGAAGGGAGTGGAAACTGGGATTCATATGTAAAATGAAAAAAGATTGTTTCAAAATAAATTTTAAAAAAATAAAAAAAAATCAGGTGTCTGGTGTAGAAGGTTCTTCTGTCTATGTGTTGTTTAGTAACCAACTTATTTCTTTGACGGAACCCCTTTTGATAGGGCAGCCCTTAGGTGGGTGGATTAGACAGAACAGAATGCTGGGAAGAAGGGAAGTGTGGCAGATTCCATGAATCTCTGGCCTGAGACGGACATAGGTTAGAATCTCTCCCGGTAAGCCGCGACCTCGTGGTGCTACAGAGATGATTAGGAATGGGTTGAATCAAGATGTGAGAGTTAGCCAAGAAGACATAGATATAATGGGCCAGGCAGTAATTTAATTAATACAATTTCCATGTGGTTATTTTAAGGGCTAAGCTAGCCAGGCGGCAGGATGTGGCCCACTCCTCTCACTACAGTTGTCCATAGGTATGTGGTGCATCTTGAGATCTGAGATGCTGATTGATCCCTCCAGCAGTTTTTTTACTATTCAGAATCATTTGATACATCCTAAACTTTCTGTGTTTTCCAAGTAAAGTTTAAGATTGTTTTCCATTTCTATGAAGGATTGTGTTGGGATTTTGATGAGGCCACAAAGCTGGATGTGTGTGGGATGGATTTGAAAGAAGTTGGAGTGAATACCATCAAAATACACTGTAAAATATTCTCAAAGAACTAATTTTTAAGAAAGAACTATGGCCAGGTGGCAGTGGCACAGGCTTATAATCCCAGCATTCAGGAGGCAGAGGCAGGTGGATCTCTGTGAATTCAAGGCCAGCCTGGTCTACAGAACGAATTCCAGGACAATCAGGGCTGCTACATAGAGAAACCCTGTCTCCCAAAACAAAACAAACAAAAAGCAACAACAATAAAAAGAACTATGTTCTATAATCAACCCAACTCAGGCCGACTCCTCTGTGCCTCAGTTTCCTCATATGTTAACTTTAGGTCATCTCACTGAGCGTTGCCACGAATGTTAAAACGATCCCTCAAGGAGTAGAAAGAATACAGTGGCATAGGCTGCAGTCACTATTGTTAGATCCATATCACTTATTGTTATTACCGTGTTCCTGTGTGTAACATGAGTAATAAAAACCCAGAGACAGATATTGGGGTTCAAGCTGAAGATCAGAAAAGCAAAGCAGCCAAGCCACTAGAGAAGTCTCACTCTACCAAGGCTGAATGACTGCAGAATGAGCTGAGAGCCATCTCCTCCCATTTTGTAGTGCTGGGATTAAAGGTGTGAACCACTACTGCCTGGCTTCTATGGCAAACTAGTGTGGCTACTGGGATTAAAGGTGTGTGCCACCTCTGCCTGGTTTGTGAGGCTGACCAGTGTAGCTGTTTTACTCTCTGATCTTCAGGCAAATTTTATTTATTAAAATACAAAGAAAACATCACTACACTTGTGCAATCAGTCAGTAATGAGAACACATTTAGGAAAGGAGAAAAAGTAATCTCTAGTTATAGACCACAATCTCAGCAAAAAAATAAAACAAGCTAGGGCTTGTTTTCAAGTGGGGAAACTAAGGCAATGAGCTAAGGAATTAACAGCCAAAGGTCACCTGGCAAGTCAGTAAAAGCACCTGGAAGCAAGCCCAGAAATGGAGGTCCTAGGGAGAGTTACAGAGGATACTCAGAGCTCATCAAGCCTCATGAGTTTCCTAATGAGAGAGTGTCCTGCTTTCTCCTCTCTAACCTCAGCTTGAAGGCATCAGGCCAAGAAAGGCCCATGGGCATGTTCACTGATCATTCCAGAAAGAAACCGCGTTGCCAGCGGTTTGTAATGGTTAATCCCATGCATTTTATTTTCCCCCAGGATCACCCTCACGGAGCCTTAGATGTTGAGTTGAGTAGAGCCTTCAGTAGTAGAGACCATTCTTAGCATTTGAGGGACCCTAGACTCAGCCCCCAGCACCAAGGCTGTCTACTAAACAACACTAGCAGCAGTAATAAATTACACCTGAGCCCTCCATTCCATTCAAAGATGGAGAGCACAGATCATGTTGTGTGAAAAGCTAGTTGTTCATACAAGAACACTGCAATATCACTGGCCACACACTAGCACAGAGACCACAGAACGTGCTGTATGATGAGCTAGTTGTTAAACAAGAGCACTCTGTGATATCACTGACCACACACTCGCTGAAGATTAGACAAAAATTACACTTAGTCCTTATCTTAACTGACCTTTAAGATAGATAGTACATTCTCATGAATGTTGGCTTGATTAGATCTTTATCCATAGGTTTATGTTAATTAAATACTTTCATGCTCCTGTTACCACATATTTTAAAAATAAAAGTCATAATTTTAACCTTGCATGCGCAAACCCTAAACCCTTGCTGCTATTATCTTAGGTGACAACTGCCCTTCTCCCATTCACACTCCAATTAGGTTGGTGCTGACCCTATCCACCTAAAAGGTAGACCGACCAACAGATTATGAATTCTTGTCTCAGTTATTAGGTCTAAACCTGATTGAAAGGACCCCCTAAAACAAAAGAGAAAAAGAAAAAAAAAAGAAAAGGAAACAAGAGCCCTTTTCTAATTCTTCCTAAGTTGTAGCTGAAGTAGAGGTTCTTTTCCTTTCCATCTAGACTTTGGAGCATGTGACCGACCTGCCGTGGTTTAAATGGGAAATGCCTGCCGTAGGAGCGTGTGTTCAGCTGCTTGGTTCACAGCAGTGGATGCTGTGTGGGAAACGGGACTGTTAGGAGATGGAGCCTTAGGAAGGAACGGGACACTGGAAGTGGAACTCAGCTTTTCTAGCCCCTCCCGATTCCTAGTGCTTCCTCTTCCTGCGGCAGGTGACAGCCATGTGCGCTTCTCCATGCTGTCCCAGCTTTGATGGCCACACCCCTTCTCACACAGTGAGCTATCATGAGCCCCTTTTTCTTGAGGTGGCTTTGCTAGGTGTTCTGTCATCCTTAGATCCTGTGAGTAAGAACAGAAAGTGGGCTGCAGAGCAGAGAGCTGGAAGGAAACCACGTCCCCGTGACGTTGCTTAGGCCCCTAAATTTAGTGGTGACAGCCAGCTCTTTAAACACTGACCTCTTGGTTATGGGATGTCCTAGTCAGGGTTACTATTGCTATGACGAAAAAGCAAGTTGAGAAGAAAAGGGTTTATTTGGCTTTTACCTCCACCAGCCCAGGATAGCCCCACCCATAGTGGGCTGGACCCTCCCCCCATCAACCACTAATTAAGAAAATGTCTTACAGCTGGACCTTATGGAGGCCTTTTCTCAACTGAGGTTTCCTCTTTTCAGATAACTCTAGCTTGTGTCAAGTCAGCATAAAACTAGCTAGCGCAGGAGAACAGCAAGTTCCCCGTGTTAGAGGAGATGGCTTGTTCATAACGCTTGATTAACCAGTGTGCTGTTTGCTAGGGCCTCCAGTAACAAAATAATACAGTGAGGACTTCGGTGAAAGAAGCTGATTTTCTCACCACTGCAAAGTTCCAGAATCAAGATGTTGGCAACCTTAGCTTCTTCTGGGAACTCTGAGCTGGGCTGACAAATGACCATTTACTTTCTGTGTCCTCGCACATGATTTTTTTGTGTGTTCTCTCTCTTTGTGTGTAGAATTTTCCTCTTCCTTAAGGACAGCGATAAAATTGATTTCTTTCCTCACCCAAATGGCTTGATTTTACCTTAGGCCCTCTGCAAAGGCCCCAAGTGTTCTCATGGTCTAAGGTTGAGGCTTTCACCAGATTTTGGTGGGACACAATCTACTCATTTTAATGAGTAAAAAAAGAGTTAAGAAACATAAAAAGAGGAAATTATTAACAAAAGCAGTAAAAGAAGTTACCACAGATTAAAAACTAAGCATTCCTAAATTAAGACCGCTCAACTAGGGCTGAGGAGGTAGGTAACTCAGTGGTAGAGTGTTTGCCTACATAGTTGCTGGAGGAAGGGGAAAAGATAGGGAAGAAGAAGAGAGAGAAGAAAGTGTCTAAGTTTGTACAACAAAGCACTCACACTAAGGCACATTCATGTTAAGTTTCAAATCAGTAAGAACTTAGCCAAGCCCAGAAAGTGAAAAAACAGGTCACTGCCCACTAATGAAACCAGAAGCTAGAAGATAGTGCAATAAATCTTCCAGCATCTGGAGGAAGGTCTACAAATCCCCCCAACATCTGGAGATGAGTCTACCAAGCCTCCAGCATCTGGAGAGGAGTCTACAAAGCCTCCAGCATCTGGAGAGAGGTCTACAAAGTCTTCAGCATCTGGAGGGTGGTCTACAAAGCCTCCAGCATATGGAGAGAGATCTACAAATCCTACAGCATCTGGAGAGGAGTCTACAAAGCCTCCAGCATCTGGAGAGAGGTCTACAAATCCTACTCGTAGACCTCTCCTCAGATATTTCGGAGGTCGTTGACCAGAGGAGTCTACAAATCCTACAGCATCTGGAGAGGAGTCTATAAAGCCTCCAGCAACTGGAGAGGAGTCTACAAAGTCTCCAGCATCTAGAGGGAGGTCTACAAAGCCTCCAGCATCTGGAGGGGAGGGGTCTGCCATTGTAAATTCTTCACCCTGACAAATTATTACAAAAGTTGAACATATTTGAAGATTCAAAACTAAGAATTGATCTTTAATATATACCTTTCAAGCTACTGGAGAAGAAATTAAGAATGAGAGGAAACCAAGAATGAGAAAAATATAGATTCTGAAATACTGAAGTGGTAAGAAAATTCTGGATGACTGGACCTTCTGGTGCAGCATCAGAGAGAAAGAAGAGCATTTAGAGGAAGCCTGTTCAGTCCTGGCTGTCAAGAAAGAAAGAAAAGAAAAGAAAAGGAGGGGAGGGGAGGGGAGGAGAGGAGAGGAGCCAACCATGCCAGAACCTGCCAGGCTACCTAGAAAAAGCACTTGTGCCAGTCTGGCAAGCTGGATGCCATTCCTGGAACCCATGTGAGGAGGAAGGAGAGAATCAACTCCACAAAATTGTCCTCTGACCTCCACACATGCATGTGGCATGCATGCCTACACCGAAGAGTTGTGTTATTATCATCGTCATGGTCATCATTGTTGTCATAATTAAATTAAATGCCAGAATTAAAAGGGAATTTGGGTCTGTGAGAACCCCCTCCCAAAAGAAAAGATGATTATGGAACAAAACCAGACCCTGCTAAATTCTTTTAAATATTCTTTGGGATCCTGCTCTTTTCTGAATGAAAATGGAGGAACAGTGGATTTGGGGCAGAGGGGAGGTGGGGAAAGTAACTATGAGTAGTGGGGGGGCTATGGTCAGGATGTATTGTATGGGAAAAAATAAACAAGAAGGAAAAAGAAAAAAATGGAAAGTCCAAGATGAAATAAAAAACCAACAACAACAACGAAAATCAGTGTTCTTCAGCTCCTAGACCAATCCCCTAGCCAAAGCCAGAAGACCATTAGGATTTCAGAATACGTGAATGTCATCGTCCTTGACAATGGAGCAGTCCAAGTAATGCTGTGGGAGACAGAAAGCAAAACAGAGCGCCTAGAGCAAGTCGAGATGAACAGGCAATCATCCCTCAAGGTCAAAAAAAAAAACAACTGCTGACTTTTGAAAATGAAATGACTTGTTACTGTTTGTAGCAGCTGTGATAGTCAAGTTCTAAATTAAATAAGAATCTGTGCCCTGCTCCTCTGGTCAAGTGGGTCCCCTATATGTCTCAGGTTTGCAGGAGACCTAGGCGCCCCCTAAGGGTCACATTTGGTATAAAAGTAGTCCTCATACTTACCCAGGAGTCTGGTGGGATTCATCTACAGGTCAGTCTCTCAGACACTGAGCTCCTGGAACTTCATGGAAACTAGAGGTGAAAAAGGCAACAAGTATTCCAAATTCCTCTTGACTGAGCATTGAAAAGGAAACCAAATTAAAGTGGCGTGTGTGTGTGTGTGTGTGTGTGTGTGTGTGAGTGTTTATGTGTTGGGGGCAGTATGCATGTGTTCACATGAATGTCAGAAGACAACCTCTGGTGTCTCCTTAGCAACCATCCACCTTTCTTGAAGCAGGAGCTCTCACCAGTCTGGAGCTCACCAGTTCAGCTAGGCACCCTGACCCTGACCATCAGGAATTCTCTTGTCTCTGCCTCCCCAGTTCTGGGATTATTAGTAGACACAATACTCAACCTGAAGAAAAAAGAAAACCAGAAACCATGCACTCTAGGGATTGAACTCAGATCCTCATTATTTCCCAGTCTCAAAGTAAAATTTACAGCCACATATGAACGCTATTTTAGAAAGGCTGAGGCAACGGAATCACCTGGTCAAGAAGAGCATCAGAACTGCAGATTAGCATTAAGGCCTGGGGACACAGGAAGCTGGGGGGGGACACAGGAAGCTGGGAGGACTCCTTCTCATCTAACTCTGTGGGGCACGTGACCTTCAGACCCCTCGACTCAGTGAGCATGCTTAGAATCCCAAACAACAGGACGGCTGTTTCTGAAATCTTGCTTCTGCAGCATTGATTCTGAAGGCAATCCAGCAGGTTTGATTGGTTTATTAGTCAGGTTTCTCAGAGGCAAAGGACTGATAGAATGTAGTACACATACACAAACATACAATAATAAATTCTAATTTTTAGAAGTTGGTCATGGGAGTTATACCTCTGTACCCCTAGAACCCAAGAGTCTGGGGCAGGGGAACTGTGAGTGTGAAGGACAAAATGAACTAATGGCAAGACCCCTTCTCAGAAAACAGCAGAAGGCAATGCAAAGCAGGCAGGCGCCTTGGAGATAGCTCAGGACCTGAGTTGGGTTCCTAGAACTCATGTTTAAAAAGTCAGGTCTTGTGGCTTGTACCTGTGGTCCCAGTACTAGGAAGGGAGAGACAGGTATAACATTGGGGTTAATAACTTAGGCTACTTGGTGAGCTCCAGTCAGAGAACGACCATGACAGGAAGGAAAGAAAGAAGTAGGGAAGGAAGAGAGGTAGGTAGGAAGGAAGGAAGGAAGGAAGGAAGGAAGGAAGGAAGGAAGGAAAGAAGGAAGGAAGGAAGGATGAAAAGGCTACTGAAGAATCAGCACTCAGGTGTTCCCAGATCACCACACACATGTACACATATGTGCCCACACGAATAATGACAGGAAGATGACATGAAGGGCAAGATAGGAAGCCCAGGGACGTTCAGGAGTCACCTGGAAGAGAGCTGAGCTACGAACACCTACAGAATCTATCTGTGTGCACTTTACAGAGCCTGGCCACATACCTTGGCAATGCTCGGGACCTAGTTAACTGGTTTGAAGGGTGGAGGTGAAAATTGATCTGAAAACACCTGTTAGGTCCAGTGTGTCCTCAGACAGCAACGTCTAGACAATAGAGAGGCGGGGAAGTGAAGAGACTCACACGTAAGCAATGTGTGGAGCTTGCCTGGAGAGAGCACTTATCGCATAAGCCTGGGCCCCAGCAGTCAGGGTTTAATCCAAAGGCTGTACCTTCTCGCAAAGAAGGCGGGAAAAGGTGGTCAACTGTGTAGGAGAGGAGGGGCTCTTCCAATGCTGGAGCAAGTTCAGGCCATTGCCTTGCTTGCATTTTTGCTCTAACATGTGTGTGTTTGTGTCCACAATCCCTTCGTTGGAGGAACACAGAGCCATCTATACTGACTCAAGCACATCCTTCCTATTAGAATTCCTCTGTCTCATGTCAGACTCCTGAGTGGCCTCTAGCTGTCCCACAATCTAGCATTGAGCTGACCCTTCTTTATGGTCTTGCTGAGCCTGCACATACCAGGGGCAGAGCACAAACCACTAAATACTTGTAAAGAGACAGGTTCTCTCTCTGAAGCCCATGCGGGCCTCAGATTTGTGATCTTCCCATCCCAGGACTCCTTTTACAAGATGTGGTATAAGTACAAGCCAGAACACACTAGGATCTCATGATGTTTATGAGCCACCAGAATTACTTGCCACAACATCTACTGTTTGAGTTTCTAACAAATTGGATGCTTTTAGCAGGGTTATGTACCTCCCGCCTCCCACAGTCCTCCCCACTCCCAGGATCACAGGCATCTTAACTCTAGCTGCTAAAGCACCTGTGCTTAGCTGAGCTCCACACCTGTGATCCCAGCACCCTGGATGGAGCAGGAAAACCATGAGTCTGAAGTTATCCTGGGCTATCCGGTAGTATCCTGAAAGGCTGACTATGTGCCCCACTTCAGACTGCCAGGTGGAATAACATCTGCAGAGCCAGCAGGCATCTTCACTGGTCACACACCAGCACCCGATACCCAGAACACAGCCATCTTCATGAACCGCACACCTGTGCCCACTCCCTGGGAGAGAGCTTTGTGTTTTAGCATCTTATTAGCAATTCTAAATCTCAATCCCTCTGCCTTGACTCCTTCGACAGCCCCAGCAAGGACCCAGGTCCTCTTTTGTCCTTCAACCCTTCAACCCTATGGGGAACATAGATCAACTGATGTTTTTTAAAGTGGTGCTGCTGAAACCAAGAAATCTTTACATTTATGGATATATGGTCTCCTTAGAGACTCAGGAGGTTCAGGTGTAGGTGGAAGAAAAGGTAGAGACAGCAATGGTAAATGAGGGGTAGTCCTGCGAAGTAAGACCAAAAAGCCCATCTAGTTGTCTTGGTTCAAGTAGTGTCCTGTGACCTGTCCCTATTGCTCTCTGTAGACAGAAGTTTCTGTACCGCCTGGTCCCACA
>LOEQ01002640.1:114650-163927 GCA_001685075.1 Bramus lutescens | reverse complement strand
TATCATTTTCATAATGTTACATTTAAAGTCAATTTCTTCTACTTCTTCTGGAATAGGGTGTTCGAGTCTTCTTGTTGCGCGATCCCTGGAATCTGGTGTTGTCATGTTGCCTTTCAGGTTGTTGGAGGGATTCCTGCATTGACACCTGCCCACCTCTTTCTTCAAGTGCAGCCAGGAGAATCTTGGGGTCTTGCTCCAATCTATGCTGTGACTGACTCTGGGTGGATCTCCTCAGTGCAGGAGCAGGAACTGTTCCCCTTTGGGTGGGTAGCCTCACTGCAGGAGTAGGCGCTGTGCCTGGGCCAAGGACCTCGCAGACAATCTTAGTGAGCGTTTTGTATCTTCCCATCCTTTCACAGTTTCGTCTGACAGACTGACATCTATTTAGAATGCACTCCTGAAATTATCAAGTCTCACTGCTAGACAGTATGAAATACTGCATATCATAATCACTCTCTTCTCATAGAAAAATTAGAAAATAAGGCAGAATGAAGGAATGGCATGCAGATCATATAGGTAAGCCAGCATTGTGATAATGTAAATCATAAAAGCAAATGAGGTGCGTTCTAAAATTGGTCAGGTTTCCTTAGTTCCAGACCATAGTACAGAGACAGAGAAGAGGACTGTGGGTAAGAATGCAGAGCTTGGAGCTGAGATACTACAGACAGCCTGGAACTTAGGAAACAAGTGCCCAGATTGGAAAACGAGGCAGATAAAACAACCCTCAAATATGAGTAGGTCTCTCTTGCATCTGCCTAAGGAACACAGGTATTGATGCAAGGTTGTGGGAGGGGGCGGTAACTTCTGTAGAGAAACAAATGGGAAGTCCTATGCAGAGTGACTGTCAGAACTCAGGCATGACAGTGAGCTACTTGGGATCCATCCAGGTAGAGGACAGGCAAGCATTCCTTACAACACTCAGGGCATATAGGAGAACCCCTGACCCAAAGTCAGTCTAAGATCAGCTCTAGACGAACCAGCTAACAGAGTTTGAATAATTCTCTTTTTATAATTCTTAAAGAGAATTATCTTCCATGTAACTCGCTTACCAAATGAAATGTAATGCTATGTGCAAGAAAATCCAAACTACAAATACTTTCAGCGCTTTGGCCTCATGCAATCCAACTGAGCATCTCTAGAACTGTGAGAAAAGTTTTAATGACACTTGGGTCATTAAAAATACACTAACAGAACTTTCAAAATAAAAGAAATTAAATCCAGATCACAAAAGACAGAAAAACACTTGTAAAATTGATATGTAAATGAAAGAGCACAATATTTATACTTGCTTTTGCATTTCTTTGAAAGGTTGTGGGCTCTCCATGATAATGCACTGTGAGTTTTCTAGCACACTCAGAAGGACAACACCAGACAGCAAATGCCACCAATGAGTGCAGAAACATAGTAGTGTGACCTAATGGTCTTAGAAATTACATGAAAATTGCTTGAAGGCCAAATGTGAAAAATGAGGGGTACAGACTATAAACTCAAGACTATTCCTCCAAAAGAGAAGTTATTAATTACCCAATAATGGGAATAAAATAGAATACTAAACAATATTCAATCCAAAATGAGAAAAGAGAATGGAATGTATCAGAGAATTCAGGGGTAATATAAGAAACAAACAGCAATGGGAAAGGTTTAAATTCGGGTGTTTAAATAATAATATCAAATGCAAACATTCTTGACTCCCAGCTTCCAGTTATGGTCTAGAAAACTGAAAATAGCATCATTCCAGTCTATCAGAAAGAAATTTCAAGATTACAGAATGCAAAATCTTGAAGTCATCACAGAGCAGGGAGGCGAATAAGCAAAAGACAATGCCGGCATTTTCTTCCATGGGCTGCAGTGTGAAAGGAAAGGACGCTGCAGTCCATACACAGCAGGCAATTTAGAGGGAAGTCCCTAAGTCCAAAAGGCCAGAGTTGTCGGACTAGTGTCAGAGCATACAAGTTCTGAGTGCCAAAGATGCAAAAGAATGTTGTGTCCCACCATCCTGTAAGTTTCACTGGGGACTCAGGAGAATGATGGGGTCAGAGCAGGAGACAGGAGCAGGCTCCTGAGGCAGACTCAGGGAGGGGAACATCTGTACCTCATCATCTCTGTAGAGAAACCCCTGATGGGCAGAGTTCTCTCTGCCAGACTAAAGGGGCAGAACGCTGCAGCTGGGAGATGGGACCAGATGGAAAGTCCCCTACCTTTAGAGCAGGTAAAGATCCTTTACACAACTGCTGATTCTTTATAACCAGAGCTAGCAAAATTACGGGTCCCACTCCCAGGATTGGGAACACAGCTGCCCAAATCTCAGACTGCACCAGGAGAACAAAAGACAGCTCTCAAAAGACATCTAAACTTTAATAAGGAACAGATTTGATCCAATGGAAGAATATAAATAATGAAATGAACTCGCGTCCACTCAACAGATCCTCGAGATAAAAATGGAATTAAAAGTCCTTAAACCAAAAGCAGGTCATCATGACAGATGGGGTGGAAACAGTAAAGAACGAGCAGGAGAAGACAAAACTGCGGGGTGGACTTTAATGAATAGTATCATTTTGGTACATTAAAGATAAATAGTATAAACAGCCCAATTAAAACACTTTAAAGGTAAATAGTATAAACAGACCTATTGAAGTACTGAGGTTGGTCCTTTACAAAATGCGATCAAACAGTTCAAGAAACACAGCTGAATGTGAATACACTGGCTAAAAAATTATGGGGAGGAGGAGGAAAATGCATCTTTGTGTGAATATGCTATGCTCACCAAGACAGATCATATTTTGTGGTCATAGACAAGCTTTGATAAATTTAAAGGTAATTAAAAATCATTCAAAGAGTGTTTTCTATCCTTATAGAATTCAACTATTAATTCAGATAAATCTATTCAGGTAACCATTCAAAACATGAAAATGCAACAACACATTGTGAAATCACCCATACATTGGGTAGGAAGTCACAAGAGAAAGAATATATTTTCCATTAAATGTAAATGAGAAGAGAATATATAAAAATCCAGGAGACATGGCTGATTCATGCTTAAACAAATTGTTTTAGCATTAAAAATTTATATCACAAAAATATTTATAAAACAATTATCCAAGCTTAAACCACATAAAGATAAAATAGAATTTCAATTCAATTCAGAAATGTTAAGAAAAATGTAAATTATTAATATCAGAAATGAAAACATAGATAGTGCCATAATTATAGATATAAGTAAGACTGTTACTAAGAAGAAATTATGAAATAATATAAACCCATAAATTTAGAATTTTACTTTAAAACATAAAAATAAAAAATACTAAAGTTCATATAAGAAGGCATAAACAACCTGAGTAGACTATTTAAAATAATTAAATTAATAATTACAAATAATTAAATGCTTAGTTTAAAACACCCCAACAGAGAAAATTCAGGCCCACTGGAAATTCTAGTATTGAATTCTAATATTTAATAAAGAAATCATGCAGTCTTCTGGTAGCTCATTGCTTGCACTTATTTTACACTGTTAGCATTATGCATATATCAAAACATTATCAGAAAAATAAACTTTAAACCACTGAACTAGTTCATCTAAAATCCTCTAAAAGCTATTGGTTATTTAAGTCTCAGCATTGATTTTTTTAAATATGTCAAGGTTAACTGGAAACCTAACTCCAGGTAAATATTAAAGAAAAAAAAACCACCTATGCAACTGGTCATATCAACACACTGAAAAGTGAAAACGATCTGCTTACTTCCAAAAGAGAGGAAATAACATCGTAAAAGTGAACATTTAATATTGGTTAAAAATAAATTCTTAGCAAACTGATGATGCTAAAAGATTTCTTCCCAAAGCCACAGAGTTAAACCTGGTCAAAACCTAAAGGTCACAAACAAAACAAGAGGACATGACTGGGAAAAGCCATTAGTGTGGAAGGGGAAGGGGAGAAAGCAGGGGGAATGGAGTGGAGAGCAGTTAGATGGCAATACATGAATGTATGCAGTCTTGACAACCGTGAAGTTGTTAAAGAATAAATTTAATTAATAAAAAAGAAATGTCTCCAATCTGATAAAAGTCATTACTGAAAACAACCTATAGCTAACATCATATTCAATGCTGAAAGACTGATTTACCCCCCAAGTAGACACAAAGCATTCTTCATTCTCACTCCAAACTGAACAACTTTGACCCAATCACCCATATTCCAAAACGCTCCAGAATCCAAGACTATTTGAATGTTGATATGACATAATGAGTGGAAAAACTCATACCTCAGTCACACAACAGGGGGCAACTAAGACATATATATAAGAATTACTATCTAAATTTGCCTTAAAACTATGCTTCTAATACTTGCAGCATATATATGAAATGTGATAAAGCTTGATTACATTCCTAAAACATCTTATTTTGTAGAACTGCCTATTCCAAAATCCAAACCCTGCTTTTGTAAAGGGTATTCAAGCTACACTTGCATTTAATATCTTCTATGTGATATCTAACAAGTCAAGAAATAGAAATTAATTGTCCACAGTTGATTGCAATAAGAGGTAATTAAAAGTCTCTAGCCACCTAAAAAGAAGAAAATGGATGTGTGCAGAGGAAATTTCAGAGGATCTACAAAAAAGTTCATTTACGAGCTTACCAAGGTCTCGGGATATAAAGGAAGGTCTCATATCCATAAAAGAAACATATTTTTAAATTTTTACTAGAAATAATTACATTTTAAATTTCAAATGCCCTATGTGCATGATAGCACACAAACATATGAAATGTGTTTGCTTTGTGCATCATCTGTGTAATACAAAATGACATACAAGTTCTGTATGCTGATAACTGCAAAAGGTGATGATATAAATAACAAGGGGATCTAAGCAGTTGGAATAATATACCATGTTTATGTATTAAGATGTAGATTTTCCCTAAAACTTCTGTAAACACAGTTCACTATCTGTTACACTTTAAATGGATATCTTAAGGAAGAAATTGAAAAGCTGGTTTTAAATTTTATGTAAACCTACAAAGATTGCCCAAAAACAATTTCAAAAAGAATAATTTAGATTGGAGAGTACACAGTGCTGGATTTCAAGACATAGTGAAAAAAACTGTATAAATTAGTGTGACATGATACTGGCACATGAGCCAGAAAGGAGTTCAATAAATCAGTATTGAAATATAATTCAAATGGAAAGAATTGACATATAATTCAAAGGAGATGTGAATGTAAACTCTTTCACACATGTCAACTGTTTTGTTGACAAAGATATTAACACACATAAACATAGGAAACTATTCTATGTTTAACTCAAGGGGTTGGACTCTGAAGAGCAGTAATCAATCTCTTATCTTTCCTCATATCTTACCGATATTGCTACTAAACATACTGAAGACATACTGTGTTAATTAGTTCTATGCCAATGTGACAAAACACATGGCAGAAACAGTTGATAGGAGAAGAGATTTATTTCAGCTCATGATTTCAGAGGGTTTCCAGTCATCATGGGGAAGGTATAGCAAAGTGGTTCATTCTGGGACAGGGTGGTGTGAGGGGCAGTGGCTATTCACACCATGGTAGAACAGGAAACAAAGAGGTAGGGTGGGCACCAAGGGCCATATAAGAGTCCCACTCTTCACACCTTCTGTCAGCGAGGCCCCACTTTCTAAAGATGCCATAGCCTTACCAAACAGCTTCACCAACTAGAGAAGAGGCATCCAAAAGAAGAGTGTATGGAGATGCTGCAGATTCAAACCATATCATGTACCTAAACTACAAAACTTTTAGGAAAAAACATAAGTGAAAAATCTCAACTGCGGGTAGACAAGCAACTCTTATGTGGAACACAAAAGCAATAAAAATTTTTAAAAAATGAATATATTGAAGCTTATTAGGTTAAAAACTTTTCTTTGAAGTACATCATTAAGAAAATGAGCAAGCAAATTCTGTTGTTGGAGTTTCTGTCCTGCCTGGTTTCCACAATTGTTAAATCCCAAAGAAATCACACAGAGGTCTATATTAGTTATAACCTGATTGGCCCATTAGCTCAGGCTTCTTATTAACTCTTAGAACTTATATAGCCCATTATTAGCCCATTATTCTTATCTGTGTTAACCATGTGGCCCAGTACCTTATTCAGCAGGGCAATCACATCTTGCTTCTTCTGTGGTCAGGTCAGAGCTCCCCAGGAATGGGCTTTTTCCTTCCCAGAATTCTCCTGTTCTCCTTGACCCGCCTCTACTTCCTGTCTGTCTGTCCCACCTATACTTCCTGCCTGGCTACTGGCCAATCAGTGTTTATTTACAATATAATTGACAAAATACAGATCATGGTCCCACACCAAAATTCCAAGCTTATAATGTCTCTAAGCAAAAGACCTTTCTCTTTAAGGAGCAAAGAATTCTTAAAATGAAAAAATACAATCCATTTTTTCTTAATTAGCAGAGTAGTTTAAAACTCACCAAAGGTACATACGAGTGGAGATTAAGCATGTGAAAAATGATCTATCTTATTAGTAACCAGAAAACTATAAAGTAAAACAACAGTGGAATATGACTTTACATTCACTAGAACACCTAAAATTTTAAAAGAATGAATAGCAAATGTTGAGGACATTATAGTTCTTAGACATTCCTTGTGAGTCTAAAAGAATGGGACAGTAAATTATTTAGAAAAAAATATGGCAGTTTCTTACCAAGTTATATGTACCGTTAACAAGAAAACTGTGTGAAAAGTAGAATATTATTCATGAAAGGTTTACTTTAAACAGTCAATAATGGGCAAAGAAAACATCAACAAGAGAATGGTTAAAAATGTGTGATGTCATTATTCTATTGACTATTACTACACAATATAAGGGAGTAGGCTACAAATGCACACAAGAATGTGGGTAGATCTTTAAAACAGGCTAAATGAAAGAAACCAGACATGAAGGAGTTCTATATAATTTAATTTGTGTGTTTTAGAACAGAAAAGAATGGTCTGGCATTGCAGAAAGTAGGTGGGTGGCTTCCTGGAATCAGGGACCTGAGAAGCATCAAGACTGACTGCCTTGATGTTCAAGGACAGGCACACATGATGTGCTATACCCTCCTTTCTGGACAAATGGGAGTATACTGTCTGTAGAGATTTTAAAGGAAAAATAAAACTAACCCAAATAAAGTTGAAGTTTTTTTAATCTCAATATATTAGCCAGTCTGAAAATTTTAATTGATAAACTTCTCTTCAGTGCCAAGCATTGCTCCTCATTCCTCTTTGCCTATTGTTAAGCTAGTGTGTGACGGACTGAACCTTGATTGAGCGATGGATATACACAAAATTTAATTTTGTGTAGTTTAAATCTTTAAAGAAACTTCTTATTGGTATTCCTTATATACAATGCATGTCCCAAGCAAGATTCGTGATGTGTGTTGAGGTGAATAAAGTAAGATACTAGTTTCAAGGAAGGTAGTTTGTATTGGAAGGAAGTTAGTTTGTATTGGAGGATGGGTAATAATCAGAGATTATCAAATGTCAGATTATGCTAGAGAAATAAATAAAAGATGTGACCAGCAACTATAGAAGAGATGATGTACAGATGTCTAAAGTACTTAGAGACAGATGGCAAAAAGGTTGTACTATGTAAAAAGAGAGCAAACAACAAAGATCACATCTCCACATAGCTCTGGGAAAGGAAGGTTCATGGACAAAACATTCAGTGTCACTCTGCATGTGACAGCAAAGGCAGTGAGCAGCTGCATGTGACGGCAGAGGCAGTGAGCAGCTGCATGTGATGGCAGAGGCAGTGAGTAGCTGCAGACAAAGAGACGCAGTACCAGTTTCCTGAGATAAGGTTTTAAAATATGATTTAAAAACTTGAACCACTGCATTTATTTTGTCCAGTCATATATTTTATGAAAACATAGGGCCACAAACACTTGAACTAAGAAGAGAACTCCACTGGTGTCTCAATTGCTTTTCCTTTTGTTGTGATAAGCTATTCTGATGAAAGCAACTTAAAGGAGAAAGGATTTATTCTGATTCACAGTTTGCCATAGTGGTCAAGAAGCAAGAGAGTTCTGGGTCCAGGACCCCATGCCCATGGAATAATCCCAACCAATCATGACAGATCCTCCCACATCAACATAGTTAGCCAAGATACAGTCCCTCATGCGTGGCCAGATGCCTGTGACCAAGATAGTTTCTGTCAAATTGACAAGTAATGGTGACCACATCGGGATGGGAGGTAAGAGAATAATATTATGAAGAGAGCGATTTGAACAAGCTACAAAGAACAGGCAGAATGTCTCTAGAAACTGCAGCAGCATGGAGCGGGGTGAGGCTGGGGAAGTGAAGCCTTCCAGGAAGTAGGATGTCATAAAGATGAATGACAAAGGAAGGGAGAAGTTGGCTGAGTTGAGATTTAGCAATTTAGAAAGGTATTTTGACCATTATCTAAATCAACTTGGCTTTCTTTTTGCTTTGATGAAACAAAGAGAAACTAACTGTGGGAAGGGGAATGTTGTACTGAAATACAGGGGACATTCTAAGGGAGAGGAGGAAAACAGAGCTGGCAAACCATCTGTGGCATGACCATAAAGAAGTGTGATGGTCAAGTTTGCAGAGTTGCAAACACTCAGTTTGCATAGCAATGACAACAGCAAAGTACAGCTGATAGGCACAGAAGCTCGAAGCCATACTGTACTGGTCTCCAGGATACCTCATCTCACAAGATCAAACTCCACCGCACTGCCTCGCTTTCCTCTGATAAAATAGCAATAATATTGCCTAGTTGCATGTCATGTTGCTGACTAATTGATTAACACACCACATATTATGAAAATATTGACCGTGTGTACATATCAAATGCATTCTGACTCCTGTACAACTTAAGCCTGTTTTTCTACTATAAACTGTAGAAAGTTCATTGCTGTCCCTTATTGTGAATGAAATCAGCAAGTATCTAGCTAGCACGCATCATGTAAGTGACTTCCTTCCTTCTGAGTGCAGGAAGTCAGGCTGATAATCATCATGGCTTTCCTGCATCCATCCAACCCTAACTGGAACCATATGGGCATTATAAAATCTCAACCTTGAACTTCCTTCTGACACAGCCAGGGGCTCAAGTTTACTTAAGCATTTGAACTTCTGTTTGCCTTATGTTTGAGATGGGAGTATCTCTCTATCAATATTTAAAAGTTAGGGCCAAATGGCCTTATGTATAACGTTAAAGAGTTCTCCGTATCGGCTCATCTTTTGTGCGTTGGCTCCAGCAAAGCTGAAGGAAGTGGATTGATTACAGAAGGATCTGGGAGTCTACTGCCTGCACTTTCCTAATGTTAGTAGAGGCATTGCCTACATTTTCCTAATGTTAGCAGAGGCATTGCTGCCTGTCATTAAACATTCACCTGCCCTCTAGCTCTCCTGGAAGCGTTTACCATGTCTTTCAGACACCGTTCAACCAGTGAAGCAGAGACATTAGGAGATTTATGTCTGTAAGCATGAGGGTAGGGGGTTAGTTATGAGAGCTAGTGAAGTATTTTCTCCAAGGCTGTCGTCTTCAAGTCTGATGTTAATGGCTGCAATCCCAAGGGAAGACAGCCCCAAAGCAAAGACTTTTGTTCATACCAGGTATTTGAATATCAGTAGAATTTGTATATTGAAATCCTTACCTCCCTTATGAAAATACTAAGATGTGAGGCCTTTTGGAGATAATTAGTGTGGAACTCTCACGAGCAGGATTAGCAGGTTACACAAATGATCCTGGAGAGCTCATGTTCTTCTTTAATCTTCCACGGTGTGTGTGTGTGTGTGTGTGTGTGTCTGTGTCTGTGTGTCTGTGTGTGTGTGTCTCTGTGTGTGTGTGTTAGACAAGGCCTCTCCGCAGACATCAAGCTTGCCAGTTCTTCATCTTGGACTTCCATACTTCCAGAACTGTGAGCAGAAGCCACCACTCAGTGAACCACAGGGTTCTCACAGCAGCTTGGTCTAAGACAACCAGCTACAAAGTGAGGGTGAGCAGAGCACAGAGCAGGCCTAAACCCATGTTGCTGGTACTGAAAGCACAGAGAAGAAGATGGCCCACTCTTACTATCACTAGCACTGGAATGACAGGTCCCTTGTCACAAAAAAATGACCTTCTTCATGGAGGCAAGAGACAGGAAGAAGGATCTACGGAGGGGAAATGCATGCAGACCCAGGGGCTGCCTCAAACTGAGAGTGAGCCAGCACACCAGCAGCAGAGAGTACCAGCTTCGGAACCATGCAGCCCCCTTCCATGGCTAACTCTTCTATCTTGAAGCCTAAAAGAGAGAGAATTCTTAAAAATGGAGGTCAGCCTATCCAAATTGACAGAGCACTAAGTCCTATAATGTACAAACAAATTTAATTGGTGGTAAAGCTCTCTTTTAAACAACTTAGTGGTCTGCATCACACTTTTAAAGTCTGTTTTATTTGTTTCTGCCTTACAAAGACTCTCATTTACTTGGTTCTGCTGAAAAGAGCTAGGACAATTGTGCTTGTAGAGAGTGAATCTGTGTCTTTTCTGGGTTTAGTTACTCCAGGACAGGAGGATCTGAAAGCCTTGTGCATGCTTGGCAAATGCTCCAAAAATGAACTACAACCAAAGCCAGAAATAAAACCTTTGCAATCACTCACTGCTGTGGTACAGAAGTTCTATCCTTCTAAGTTATTTTCTACAAAATACTAATAATGTTATTTGCATTGAAAAATAATCCACAAACTGTTGATAAGCTTTGTACAAATCCTTTGGCAATAAGGTCCCATTATCTTTCTCTTGGTGTAAGATGTGCCACATACTTGTGAATCAATCTGCATTGATTAATACAGGTTGAACCCTTTATAGTTCCAACTAGAAATTTGAAATCAGGTAGAAAATTCAGGCTTAATATCTATAACAACTATTTTTTCCTCGTATACAAAACAAAACAGGTGTACTTATGTACTTAGTATTGATGAACTACATATATGTTTGGTACATGTTATTTTACCACACCAGGCAGACAGAAGCCACAATGTAAACGTTTTCTGGAGGCTGAGTACCAGTACATCTGTCTTGTGAGCAGATAATGGCGCATCAAGAGAGACATAAAGCTCTTTTCCCAGCTTAAATCCCTCCCAATCCAAAAGTATCACCTCTTTTGTTCAGGTAGAATAAGAAACAGACTACACTAGGCCTTGCTAAAAATAGGCCCTGATATAAACGAAGGTATTTTATTGCCACACACATTTTCTTAATTGATTCTGACTCCTTAACTACCTCATGACTTTGTTTTCCAGACCTTTGGTCATTCTTTCCCTCCGTCTCCTAAAATCTTGGCAGATTCTATCCATATTTCTTAGGTTTGGAAATGAGAAGCTGAATAGAAAACACAGGTGTAGCTCTCACAAGCAAAGAGTTTGAGAGGATGGGGCAGGGCAACTTGCTTCCTTCACACAGTGTAGACACTTTGAAGCCGCACTTTAGACCATAAATCTAGTATCAGGCTTCTGAAACAAAGTATCACAGGCAAGGTAATGTAAACAACTGAAACAAATTTCTCAGAGATCTTGGAATCTGGGACATCCAAGAGCAAAGTGTGGTCCTTTCTGTTTCCAGTGAGGACACACTTGATTTTGTGAACAATGTCTTCAGTCCATTTCCTGCCAAGGGAGAAAGAGAGATAGGGATAAGAAAAAAACAAGTGCAGCATGTGTGTGCTTGGACTCAGCCCTATTCTTCCTATTACACAGACCTTTGGCCCTACTGGGGTGGATGACACCTTCATTGACTTTATTTCACACCCATGCTTGTTGTACGAGGCCGCTTGTTCATTTCCCAGCTGACAGACTCCTGAAATATCACACAGAAACTATATTATTGAAATCACTGCTTAGCCTATTAGCTCTGACTTCTTATTGGCTAGCTCTTACACCTTAATTTAACCCATTTCTACTAATCTGTGTATCGCCATGTGGCTGTGGCTTACCAACGAGGTTCAACACATCTGTCCCTAGCAGTGGCTTCATGGCTTCTCCCTGACTCTGCCTTTTTTCTCCCAGAATTCAGTTTAGTTCCCCCTGCCACGCCTAGCTCTATTCTGCCCTATCACAGGCCCAAAACAGCTTCTTGATTCATTAACCAATAAAAGCAGCACATATACAGAAGGACTTTCCACATCACATGCCTCCTTAGACCATTTATCTGAGTACAGACAAAAATAGATGGCAGTGCTTCAACATTACAGTTGGGTAGGGAGGACACAGTCAATAACTTTCTGGGCTACACCCCCAAATCCATGCTGCTAATATATATGTTTATTCCATCAACAAAGCTGAACCCTAATAACTTTTATTTATTCCAGTATCAATCCTAAAGTCTATAGTCATATATGAATGTTATCTACTTCAGAATATGGGATAACTCAAGGTATACTTTATCTTGAGGCAAAATTTCTCTTTAGCTTTAAAACTTTAAAACTAGTTAAGTTGTGGGCTTCCAAAATACTTGATGGAACAGAAATGGGATGTGCTTTGCCATTCTCAATGAAAGAAAGAGGTTATGTGCCCAAGCAAATCCATGACTTAGGAAGGGAGGTTCCTTTGGAGCTTCAAGCTAACATGTCTTTTTGATTTGATGTTCAAAGTCCAAGCCCACTGGGATGGCACTGTCGTGGCCATAGCTCTTCCCTTGTTTCTGAACTCTGTCCCCACACCTATTGGAGATAGCCCTGTTATTGAGGCAACCTGTAAGGGCAGTACCCACACAGATCCCTACCAGGGTTCCTCCCTCTGAAACTAAAAAGACCATCATGTTCCCTGGGCTTGTGGTGGGAGCAATGGTCCTGTGTGTTTCTTAATCAACTCCAGGCTCATTCCCCCTTTCATTGAAGAGTAATGCACTTTCACTTCTGTGAAGTCTAACAGCCTCCCTTTCCTCCATCCCCTTTGTTCCAGCTGGCATTGCTTCTGCTCATACACTCCTCTTTAAACATATGATAGTCAAGTCAAGTCATTGTTCTCTTCAACACACTTTCCAGTGGGTTTTGGTTTCCTTTGGTTTAGTTTGGTTTTGGACCTTTATTTTTTCCTATTACATATATACTAAAAGTTCTGAATCATCAAGCTTTGATTCCTTTTGGTGTAACAACTCCTTTTCCAAGCCTATATAATATAATACTGTGAGTAGTCCAGAGGAAAAAAAGACATATCTCCCAACACTCTGTTTGGATATCTACTAAGCTATAGCTCCAATTTCAATTCTTGCAAATGCTGCTTCCCACAGAACAGAGCTGAAACAAGACCTTTGCTTCTCTCCAAGTATCAGTATCATTTCCCCCTAGTTTCTAATAGTATGTTCCTCATTTTCACCTAAATGACTCCAGATTGACCTTCAGAATCCATATTCCCGCCAACCTGCTGTTCATGAGTATTTACAGATTCCCTTTGAAGGTGGGCGATGGCTCTTCAACTTGTCTCTTTTCATACTAAGAAGAATATGACCCTTACCAGTATGATCTGTAACACCCATGTGTCTACATATAGTCTCGTCATGGAAGTCTGTACTTTTTCATCCAGGACTTCGGGTATATTCCAGATTCAACCCACCACCCACTTCTAAGATCATTTCCACAATGGTAGATTTTTTTACAGCAGCATCCTGTCTTGGTGCCTCAAGAGATGATGGCAGTTTCCAAATGCTGGAATCTAATATCAGTCAAAGAAACCAAAGAGAGGTGGCCTAATTCTAGTCCAAGTGCCCACAAACTTGAGATTCAGGACAGGTTGATGTTTCAGTTCTATTCAAAGACAGGGAAAAAAAGAAAGCTGATGTCCCAGCTGAGGGCTGTCAGACAAGGTGAGTTCTCATTGGTGAGTCAGACTTCGTGCTTTTCTAGATCAAAACTCACATGATGAGGTTCTGTATTAGGGAAAGAAACCTGTTCTATGCAGTATATTGATTTAAATGCTAATGTCAGCTAGAAATGCCCACATAGACACAGCCAGAATGATGCTTGACTAAATGCCTAGGAACCAAATTTGATCCAGATCATTAGCTATCATCATAGCTGCTGCATTACTTTTGCTTCAGATGATGTGATAAAATACCCTGACAAGATAACTTACTGGAGAAAAGGTCTATTTTAACCCACAGTCCCAGGCTACAATCCTTCATTATCAGGGAATCACAGTGGTAGGAATTTGGGAGAATTGGTCATATCACATCCACGGACAAGAACGGAGATCAGTGACTGCATGCATACTTGTGCTCCCCTCTCTTTCTCCATTTTCATAAAAGTTGGGGCTCAAACTCAATGAATATAATAAAGGCAATCCCTCACAGACATGCCTACTGCCAACCTCACTCTAAACGAGCCCTCTTTGGTCTTATCTCCCTGGGTGATTCTAGGTGGTGTCAAGTTGACAATTCAAGCCAACCATCACAGCTATTTTCCACTCTCTTTTCATAATTTGTTTGTAATCATAGGTGAGGCACAACTTTCATTTTCCATTCCATAGATTCCTCCAATAAACAATGTGAGCTACCACAACGTGAAGAATAGTATGTCGTACGCGCTCTGCAAAATTATACCTATTAGGGGCAGGGCCTCTTTCTTTATTTCTAGCACGTTTGAAGTAAAATATAAACTCTCCTTCTCTCTGATAAAGTGTTATAAGGTATTTTGGGGGAAATTCTGGTATGTAGATGATCTATTATGAGAAATGACTTTAACACTTTAGTTTTACAACTGGACTCCTTCAATCACCAATAATGATATTTACATAATTGACATCCAAACCCAGATGACTATACTAGAATCCTATATTACAAAAATAAAATACAAAATGGGCATCTATTTACATACAACCATAGATGCATATTGATGGGCAGGAATGATACTGAAAATACCTGTCACTCAGAATTGTCTCAGGACCATGGTCAGCCCTTACCCTGTCCAGTCAAGGGCAGGTTTCCAGAGGCTACACAATCTGAGCTTTGGAGGCTTGGGAGGTCACCATCATTGTGTCACTGATGAGCAGATGACACTGAGTGCTGGAGACGCACCAGTGTCAAACTGATGAGCTATAGACAAGATTTCAGTCAGCCTACTGAATGGAGACAAAATTGCAAATGGTTTCCTTTCCTTTCCTTTCTTTTTTATTTTCAGGACAAGATTTCTCTATGCAGTGCTGGCTGCTCTGTAACTCACTTTGAGACAGGTTTCTCTGTATAGCCTTAGTTATCCTAGAACTCACTTTGGAGATCAGGCTGGCCTTGAACTCAGAGGTCTGCCTACTTCTGCCCCCTGAATGCTGGTATTGAAGGAATGTACCACCACTGCCCAGTCGCACATGCTTTTTCTTTATGGTTAGCTGCAGAGTGAAGAGTAGTGAGTTACAGAGAGAAACTACGGTGCTAAATGATTAATTACACCCAAGAATTTGGGAATTCTTGAAGGGAATAGTGAAACTCAATGATTAATGTTCATTGAGAAGTGAGGAATTGGGGGGAGCCTTAAAAGATACTAACTCCTCTAGGTGTTGGATTTCAATCACCCTAAAATAATGAATAATATCCAGTCTTTCAAATTTCAGTACTATTTCGTAGCACAGGTCACCTTCCTAAAGCTGAGTGATGATGCCAGGAAACCTCCAAGACTTTTCATATGCACTGTTGAGAAATTAGACAAATAAGTGGCAGTCTCCCCACACTTGCCATAAAATTCTCATTGAATTCTTGGTCCAATAACAAAATACATCTAAAAATGTAAAACTATTTTTATTTATGTGTATGTGCATCTATTTGTCAGTGTGAACACCTTGTGTGCAGTTCCTATGGGCGCCAGAAGAGGGCATATGATACTCAGGACCTGGAGTTGCAGACTGTGTCAGCCACTGTATTGGTGCTGGAAACTGTCCTCTGAAAAAACATCAAGTGCTTTTAACCATGGAGCCATCTCTCCAGTGCCTACAGCACATTTTTAATGTAAGTTATTATGTGGGCAGTGGCCCCGCAAAAACTGTTTCCAGAGACTCACATGCACATAGGTAAAACTGTCTAAGGAACTGGTGCTTAAGATGCAAAATATGATTAGACTTTAAGCAGGATAGGAAAAGTGCAGGAACTTTTCCAGCAGGAAAAGCAGCCTGTGCAAAGGTCTTTGGTAGACTAAGGATCAGTACGAGGGATGCAACAAATGATAACTAAAAGATCCTGACAATGGACTCGGGTTCCCTATAGCCCAGGAATGGCAAAAATCCTAAACTGGCATGAAGTTTTGCTCATGGTCTGTGAATTCCACAATGCCTTTGTTTTCCCCATGCCTCTGCCGTATTCATTCCCCCATCTCTGTTTCTTGCTTGGAAGTCATTAGTGATGTTTCTGCATTTTTTTTGTTTATCAACTAGAAAGAAGAGGGATGCAATTTCCACCCTTCTCCCTTCTCATTTGCAGCTATAGTTTTGTCATGGAGTCACTGGCCCTCTCCATGGCTGTTCGTACACAGCTCTGAATGCTTATGGTGCTGAGTGATTTCCTGCTTGGTGAGAGAGTTTGAACAAACCTTTGTGGAATTAATACATTTAGTGACACATTCTGGTAACAGAGTTAAGGCTTCCTGTAGCAACATTAATGCTTAGTCACTTTCCAGCTAGCACTGTGGGGGGCTGTATTTACTTTACTTGACACCTAAAATTACAATGGGGTGAATACACTATTGGACCAGGAGCATCCACAGGCCTTAGACACAAGATCTTTTCTTTTAAGCTTTATGCTATTTTTTTCTCAGTGATTCTGAATTTCTTTTATTCCAGGATTGAATCCAAGTTTAATCCTATTTTTCCCCTCCAAGAAAAGGAAATTTAAAATGTCCACAATGACCTGTCCCCTTCAGAAAGGGAAAGAATACACCCAAAAAAATGGCACACCACAGGGACCAAACATTGTGTGAAGGACAAAGAGAGTGAAATTAGAAATAGGATTGGCTGGTTGAGCAATAAAGGGTAGTGACTACGATATGAATGCATATGCACACACATGCATGCACACATGTACACATACACACACGGCACACTCACACACTGACATCCACACACTTACACATGGCATTTGGAGAGAATCTTCTCCTACAAAAGCCTCCTCTTGCTTATTTTCCCTCAACCTCTCAAACTGCTTGCCCAAGACTAGCCAAATGCATGTACTGCTCACCACTCCCCACGGGCTTCAGTGATGATCCCCATCTATCTGAAGGAAGCTAGAGAATAGAACTGAGACACACTCCCTGACTCCTCACATGGATGGCAAGTCTCTCACGTGACACACTTCTTTGTTTGTACCCTAAACCCATCTCACACTTCTGCTGCCCTGCATTCTCGGCCATGATCCCCTCACCCTGTAAGACGACATAGGTTCCTCTCTCCTTTAATGGCTTCTTGTCGGGTATTTGTCCAGGCAATAAGAAAAGCACTGATAAAGAGAAAATGTGACCCTGAGCTTCGTGCTGGTTTTGTCTTAAATGCCTTAGAGACGAAAATGTCTTTGGAGGTGACTCCAATTCCAGGCAAGAAGCAGAGGGGAAGAAAAAAAAAAAACAACTAAGTCCCTACCAGGTGTGAGCATCTTCTTAAGGGAAAAGACATTTAGGTAAAATATTTTGTCCAGTAGAGACAAAAGCAAAGACACAAATGATGCCTCTGTAACTGGCTCAAAGGGATGGCAGCATTCAGTCAAAGCTGGGAGGGTTTATTGAATACCTGCTTTGTGCCCCATGACCCTCAAACACTTCCATATTTAACCCTCACACTCCCAAAGAGTTTGTAAATGTCAGGGCAACTTCTCACTTGTATCTGGTATCAAGAGATTTTGGAAATTTCTGAACCTGTTCTACTACTGGGCAGGCCTAGAGTTGTGGTCACACTTCTGTCTCGGGGCCACAGCTCACTCACCTGCCCCACAGTGACTGTAACTCTTCTCAAAAAATACAGCTGACTCTTCATTAGGAAGAAGAACCAGGGTGAGGAAATTAATGGCATGTTCGTCCAGGTGGGTAGATATGTCTCTGCTGTCATCCAGGCATATCTACACGTGTGTTGTCCTGAGGTTTATACCCTTAGCCTACAGGGTCCTTCCTTGGTGGGAAGAACAGGTCAGACCCATCTGCAGCAGAGAGCTGTCAGATGCAGCTCTCAGTTCCTGCACTCCGTGGCCAAGGAGAAATCGCTGAACCATAGCACCAAAGCGACTGTGGCCTTTGGGAAATGCTGCTCTTTCACCAAACCAGAAAGATCCTTGTCTGCCTGTTCCTGGCCAGCTAGATAAGGAAAGCCGTCAATCGCCTTGCAGATTCATCTGGGTCACTCAGGAAGTTCTTTGGCTCCATCCGTGGCACCAGCAACAACAACAAAAATAGAATGGGTGTTTAAGAACCTTAACACAGGGTTCCCAGATGGCAATCTGGCTTTTCATCTCAGCAAGTGGGAAACGGCAAAGCCAGATTCAAGAACTGAAAAGTCAAGAAAGGCTCTGCTTGGGCGTGCTTCCGCTCAGCATGCTGGCAGCTTAAGGCTGGATCCCCACCTGGCAGCTCCAAGGTGTCTTCTCAGTAAAGCAGCTACAGATTTACTGGAGGGCATTGCGTGCTTCTCCTCGGTCCCTTGGGCACAAGCAAGGCAAAATGTCTTGTGATACAAGGCCGGGGCAAGTAAAATTACTTCCAATATTTTTTGGATGGAGCCTGTGAGAGGCCCATTGAGAAGCACAAGCCAGATTTCACACAAATTTAATTTTTAAGATGTAAATAACATTAAGTTTTTCGACACACCCATATTGGCTTTAGCTTCATGTTAAAATTCAAAGTGACTTATTTTTTTTACTCTAAGTGATTCTCAACCCATGATTATTAAAGAGAATGAATTATGCATTTACCTTTTACATTTTTCTACTGTTCATGGATTTTTCAAAGCAGAATATTTAATAGGCAGAAACTTCGCACCATAATCAGCTATTTCAGTATTAGCCATGGGGATTAACTGGATGAAATCCCTGGCTGGCTCTCCTTGGCACACCTGCTACAACTTCTAACCAAAAGTGTTCCTACTCCACAAGGCATCTTAAATACTACCTGTGTCTCCCCTGTTTTGATAAAAATCTTTTGAGACTTTGGAGTCCAAGAAAACCGAATTCAAACTATTTGCCAACTGTGTGTGCGCACTTCAGTCTCCCCATGTTTATTAGAGACAACGAGTTCTTCGTTACACTATGCTGTGGCGTTCATTCACTCATAAATGTAATGTGGGGGGGGTTCAACAACAGGCAGTCTGTTTCCATAAGCATTGCTATTTTTTCTCTTCTTATTAATTTATTTTGCCCCAAAAGGTGAATTCTCATCCCTACATCTTACACTGACATTCTTTGAAATGTCCCTACTATCAAACGTCTTCCCTCAGAGCTCCTCCTTCTCAGATATGACTTCTCTGACCCCTGTGGCTTGGTGACTCTTCTACCTAGTTCTGTGTGACCTCTGTCCTATTCTTTTCCTGGCACTTGTCATTATGACACTATTCTATTTTTTTTCTCTTTGCCTAACTCTGAGGCCTCCAGTTAAAATAACAGACTGTGGACAGCAAGACACAAATGTTTCTTGAATGTGTGTTGAGTGGCTATTAGAAAAATGTCTTGTTTCATTCTCATATTGTTTATTGAACTAAAATAAAAATGGCCTTCTGTTTTTGCTATGCCTCAGTAAGGGTTTCTATTGCTGTGAAGAGACACTGTGACCATGGCAACTCTTAGAAAGAAAACATTTAATTGGGGTGGCTTGCTTACAGTTTCAGAGGTTCAGTCCAGGATGGGAGACATGGCAGCATGCAGGCAGATGTGGTGCTGGAGCTAAGAGTCCTACATCTTGACTCAGAGGTGACAGGAAGTCAATAGACTGTCACCCTAAGTAAAATTTAAGAAAAGAATTCTTAAAGCCCGTCCTTACAGTGACACACTTCGTCCAGCACACCCATACTTCCTAAGAGTGCCACTCCCTTTGGGGGCCAATTTCTTTCAAACAGCTTGTTTAAAACATCTTATCATTTAAATAATTTAGTAAAAGTTTTACAACATTTAGTAAAAATTTACATTTAGTAAAAATTTACATTTAGTAAAAGTTTTACAACATTTAATAATTAAAGTCAAGGTGAAAGACCACATTTCTAGGAGACTTACGCTTTTGTTTTGATGGGCTTTTAGCTGTCCATCCTTGAGATCCTTCCATAGACAGAATTGATTCAGCAGCTGGGGGTAATGCTTCAGAAGAACAGACAACCATGTCACTTTGAGACCCTCTTTCTCTACTTATTGGGGAGAAGGGTTCAGGTAATTGGCACAGACTTTTCCTACTCTAAAACATTTCTAGTCATTTTGTAATAGGAACATCGGTAATACGAAGGCTTCTTTCCCATTCTGTGAGGCAGTGTTACTATCTCTTTCCCCAATTCCACTGGCCCCAGTTAGCAAAACAGAGCTCAATTCACTCTTCAAGCCTTTCCCAGTTCCTTGTGAAACTTCAGCCAAGGCTTTGCATGCCTTTGATGAAAATGTTTCTCTCAAGTCCCCAAGGATTCCATTCGTACTCCTTTTTACTCTAGCTGTGTCTTCTGCTGCTTCTGTTTCTCCTGGTCCTACCTAGGCTACAAGGGCCTCAAAGTTTGGAGTAGAATGTTTTCCACTTGATTTCCTTATCTTCATAATGAACTATATTCTGACACCTAGTTCAATGCTTTCATGCAAAGTTAGGGTCTCAGAATAACGGAGTGCAGATGCCTTACACTGGCAGGCTTCTCATGGTGTACAACAAATGACATAGATGTACTATTTGATAGCTTGTCAGGAATATTATGTTAGCAGAGACTTTACGTAAAGTAATTCTTATTAGGTACCCAAGTTCAAGCTTGAAATGAATTGCTCAGGCACCACAATTACTGCAATGCAAGGGTTTTGTGAAGTGAACAGCAGAGACTGTAATTACTGAAAGAGTGATGTCAGCTCTGTCTAGGTCACCTCAAGCACAAAGCTAGTCTTAGCTGGTGGATGAGCTTTAGGTTCCAAGGTGAACTTGAAATCTGAGAGAGCTGCTGAGAGACGAAACACCTGTTTTTTTGCCCGCTGACTCACACGGATCCCATGGGAGGGAGGTGAGCACCCCATCTTCCACAAACACTTGAAGTGCTTACTTGAACCTTTGTGCACACACTTACTCCACACCATCAAAAATTCAGGGAAAGGCCAAATGTGTTAAGGTTGAACAGTGGACCTGGAACATTCACAGAAAAGGATAAAGAAGTCACTAGAAATGTTTTTTTCTTTTGTTTGGGACCCCTCCTGGGTGAACTTGAATTACCCCTTTCCCTTGCATTGGAAAGACCCTGTAATCAGTTGCTTAAGGAAAAATTGTCCTCTCCACTGCAGAGAAGAGCCTTGGGGTGCAGACTCTGTCCACTCCCAACAGCAGAGTTCTCAGAAGTAATGCACAGGGCCATTCGTTTTCTCTTAAGAGGTGGCTACAAGTTTAAGCCTGAACCCTTACAGGTAATAGAGAGTGGCTGCTCCCGTGGGTCCAATCTTCTTCTTTCCCGGAGATCTCCAAAGACGGCAGCAGATGGTGGAAGATTTGGAGCTGAGCCATTCTCCCCTTTCTCTTTTGCTCAAGACCTTATTGACTCTGACCCTAGCAGGTGCAACATTAAAAAGATAATGAAGCGCTGAGGCCAAACATCACTAGAAGCTTATTCTGCAGTCACAGTTCCCAAGGCAGGCTCCGGAATCTTCAAATCCAAGCTGCCCTGGGTCTCAGTTAACGGCAGAATGTGAGCACCCGCCATCTTCTAGAAAGTGGCTCTCACCATGAAAACTGCTGCATGGATCCCCTTCTGCTATGTAGGAAAACACAGCAACTTGTGCAGATTGACAAACTCTTCTTTACTAGAAGGGAAAATAGGGGGCTGGAGGAGGGAGAGGTAGGGGAGGAAGAAGAGGAGGAACAAAAACAAGAAGAAAAGTTTCCATCAACAAAGAGTATCCCTAGACTGGAGAAAAATTGAGGAAGTATCCTTTCTGCAGATGCTCCAGTCATTACCACACTGTATATTTATATTTCTGTATATATAAATACTGTATGTTTATTATATACAATAATATAATGTATTATAACAATGCATGGTATATTATATGTGTATAATATATATGCATAATAAATTATATATTTGGTATAAATAAATAATGTCTATGTATATTTCTGTACCATGACTTGCCTGTCCTGCTAACAAGGGAGGGGGTTAGTAAACTATAAAAGAAACTTAAGATAACATAGAGAGGGCTTATTTATAAGGAAGAAGCAGCTTTAAACGATGGTCATTTTCTCAAAATTTCAAGGTAGAGAATATTTCCATTCCTCTCCTAAGCCCTCAGCAAAACCCTCTTCATTTAAGAAACCCCTTCTGGGCTCATCTTTCCATTTGTGGAGGAAACACCAGACTAAGTAAAACAACCATTTGCTGAGCACCCAAGGCTGTAGACACACCAGTAACATAAGCGTCACCCTCGTCAGTTTGAGTCATCTCCCCCAGGGCATTTGTCTTTTGTGCATGGAGATTCTGACAACCACTTGGCACTTACATTTTGTCATGTTGTAATGGAGCAAGTTTCTATTCATTTTTTTCACGCCAATTACATGCAATGAATCAGATCCTGGCTACATAGATGTGTGCTGGGAGCCCTCCCCAGAGCCACAAGCCATGGAGAGCCCTGCTCCCATGGCTGCTGGTGGCTCTTGACAGTGCCTTCCTCACCTTTTAAATAGCAGATAATTTCATTTTTTCTTCTACTTGAGCATGAACCAGATCATTTGCATTGTAAATAAAGCCATTTCTTGTCTTTATTTCCATCATTTTTGATTGCTTTTGGCTGCTTAACTTGGATAATTTAATCGCAAGCCATATGAAAGAGAGCAGAGAGATTTTTAAATAAGTTTAGAAGTAAGCACAAAACAAATCTACAGCAGGAGCAGATGGCTACTGCCTCTTTGGTAGCAGAAGCGTTGGAAGTTCTTAAAGCACCTTCCTGGGGTCATGGGGAAAATGCAACGTCTCTTCAACGAAGTCCTCTAAGGTAAGCTCTTCAAGGAAGTCCTCTAAGGTGAGCTTGTGATGTTCCATGTGGAGCATCATGCTGGACGAGATTGCTATCATATTCATGGTAGATAGGTGAGCAGGTTCTCTGCACCCAGTGCTTCTACTCTGCTTGTCCTGGAACCCCAAAAAAGTCAGAGTGGAGTTCATTTCCTGCCATCATCTGTCTAGGGTGAAGAAAGGAAGAAATGTTGTTCATAAGGATTTATCTTTGTGTGCTTTGACATTTGGGGGATAGCAACCTTTCCTTGACATAGTGAGACATGAGACATCACCAAGATCATTCTTCAGCCTAAATTTCTTCAGATAAACTTCATTGTTTCTGGTATGATGCCCACGGTTATTCTTTCTCCAGGGAGTGGTACGCAGGCAAGGCTCTTCCAGATTAACATGAAGATCCTGAAGTTTCTTTTGAAGGTTGTCTTTCCTTACTCTCTCCAGGTAGCTTCTTTGACAATGCCAATGAGCAGCTGGCACTGAATCCCACCTACCACGTACCGTCTGGGGAAGATGGAGCTCCTCATGCCACCTATGGGTCATGTGAAGACAGTCAGGATGCATGCTTGCAGTTTAAGCCAACTCTTTTCACAGTCTGCAAAAGCAGAGCTCTCTTCTGGAGAAGCACAGATGGCCGAAGGTAAGGCTCTTGACAGACCTCATATCTTAGGGTCACACCCTCGAAATTTACTAGCAAACTCAGGCACTTAGTGACCAACTAGATCCACCACGCTTTCTCATTCCTTCCCCATTTGGCTGACTGTCTTTCCTTCCAGAACATTTTATTCTCATATCACTCTGAGTTGGTTTTTCTCTTACTCAGCCTCTTACAAGTGTCTTCCAAACTTTAATGGCCCCTGGAGTTCCATAACCATACTTAGCCAGTTCCATGAACCCCTCAATTTTTCTTCCATCTCCTAACTGTTCATGAACACTACCCTTGCTAGAGATATTTGCCGCCAGAGAGCTCTTCCAAGATGAGATTCGTTGTCTAATGCCTTGTGTAGCCCATGTGTGAGAGATAAGTTCTTTATTTCTCTCTGCTTCTTCCAGACTCTTCCCATTCTTCTGTCTGGTAAAGTCCTGCCCATCTAAAGCTTACAGCAAGTGTTTTATAGCTCTGAAGACCTCTTCTGTTTAAGCCAATGGTTCTCAACCTTCCTAAAACCAGGTTCCTCTATGTTCCTCACTCTGCGGTGACCCCCCATCATAAAATTATTTTCATTGCTACTTCATAACTGTAATTGCACTACTATTATTAACCAGAATTTAAATATTTGTGTTTTCTGATGGTCTTAGGTGACTCCCAGAGGAGTCAAGACCCATAAGTTGAGAACCACTGGTTTAAGCCTTCCAACCTGTGAGAGCTGCTGCGGCACATTTGATCATCACGAGTGTGTCACAGGTCACACAAATGTAGAGCTCTAGCTTTTGTTTAAAATTAAAACAAACAAACAAATGATGTAAGGTCACATTCCAACTTGTCATGTGATCACTCCTTCTATAGACTTACAAATGCTTGCTGCAATCGCAGCTTTTAATAACAAAACCTTCCTAGGATCATAGAAAAATATTTTTTGTATGTGTGTGTTTTGTTTTGTTTTTCATTAGCTTGTCTTCTGAGCAAGGGTTTCTCTGTGTGGCGCTGGCTGTCCTAGAACTCACTCTATAGACAAAGATGGCCTCAAACTCACAGAGATCCTCCTGCCTCTGACTCCTGGGTGCTGGGATTAAAGGCATGTACTACTTCTACTGCCCTCTACCCCTGCCCAGGAAATCATAGGATTTTTATAGAAGAAATAATTTAATTTCTTCTACCTCGTGTTTTTATTTCTTTCAGCTGCAATAATTTTAAACTAGAGGGCATTTACTTCTTTCTACCACTGCGCATCCAGAGTGGGCCAGGAGGGGGGTTTCAATCTCCACCATCTCTTGGGAGCTTGGGCAACTAAAGTCCTTACTGTGACACAAGTTGCCACTATTGACAATGCAGAGGAAGCAGGGCTAAGCTGGTCGTCGTCTAGTGACAAATATCCAACTCTTACAATGACACTGATTGCCTTTCTTCACAGGCATTAGAATCAACCCATTGTCTGCCTAACCACAAGGAAGACAGACAGAAATATCAGTTTTCTGTGTGCCAGAGAGAGCTGACGTGATGCTCTGATTTAGCTGTGGTCATTCCCCTAAGCATGTTCAGGTGTTTGTGGTCATTCCCATCGTAATACAATAGACATAGCTACAAGGTATAGAAGGCTCATGTGTCTTGGAGCCACACACTGTCGGTTTTAAACTTTCTCCTCTGACTTGTTAGCTGAGCCTGTGTAACATGGGAAACTCTTCACCTCTGTGAACCTCCAGTCTCGTAACTGATAAACAGATATTTGCTAAGATCTGAAGAGATTCAGTGTGCTAGAATGTGAAACGTGCTCACTGCCATGTTGAGCAAGAGAAAGGCGCTCTGCATGTGCTAGTTTCCTCCCTTTTCTTCACGCCGTATTAAGTACTTATTTTATTTCTTCTTGTCCTTATCATGCTTATGACCATGGATTTGCTCTTGTCTTAGGTTTGTAAAATTTGGCCTTAGCAGTACCTGAGTACCGCCCCCTCCGTGCTATAAAACACTGTAATCCCACCAGAGCTTCCAATGCAGCTGATTCTCCTGGCCTCTATCGTTAAAAACTTCTCTTTTTAATCATATAAGATTTTTTTCCTCTTAACCTTTATAAGATAAATTCCGTTAAATAATTTGGGGGCTATTCCTCATTCTGTCCTGATTTTAATGCTGCCAGTTTGAAAAGACCGTATTCTACCTCATTATGCAAATATAAATTCTCCCAAGACAAGAATAAATCTTTATATTACAAGAATACAGGAAACACGTTGTATGCTGTCATATGTAAACACATTATATGTTGTCATACATAAACAAAATGTCATATGCACACTATCAGGTACTATCAGGTGGTTAGCTACACATACTGGTTTTCTAAGCGGTGGCATACATCTGGAACCCAGCACTTGGTAATAGGGGTAGGAACATCAGAAGTTAGAGATTCACGATTGACATGAGATGTTTGAGGCCAGCCTAGGCTACCTGCAACCCTATTTTAAAGAACAAAACCAAACAAGAAAAAAAATCTATGAAGGAGGGTAGATTCCTTCTGAGAGGTGCGTGTGAGAATCTGCCCCTGTGTTTTTGTCTGAGAGCCACAAAGTTTGCTGACTTGTTTGACCCCCTGGATGTTATGAAATCATCCCAAGCAATTCTATTTACAAACTTTCATCGGGAGTGAGTCTGAATACAGGCAAATTCCTGACTCCTGCAAGACATCAGCGCCTACAAATGTGCCTGCAAAGAACATATCTTCCTTCCTACCTCTAATGCCAGAACTCTGCAAGAATGGGCAGGTATTCAGCTAGTTTTGTAGGGGGGCTTTATTGGCACCAATTTCATTAAGAATTAATGTCTTGGTTCCTAGTTATGGTCCTACCACAAAGGTGTTAGACCAAGTAAATTATCAAACACACTATTTGAAGTAAAGCTTTTGCTAAACAATAGATTTGTCTAAATAAATCCTGTTGAAAAAGATGTTAGACCCTCACTGAACTGCAAATAAGTATACTGCCACAAAAAGTAAGGAAACCAACTAAAAATACTTGTTTCTGTGTTCTAAGATGTCAGGAAACAATAACATTCAAAGAATGTTTTATATCAAGCCTCAGAAGTATTCCGTACTAAATTGAGAAAGACCTATCAATAGAAAGAAGAAAGGGATTTGGACTTGAGGACTATCTAGTTAAACATGAGACATTAAAACAATATCAATATTTCAAAGCAAAAAAGCACAATTATATCCCTTCTTTTCAATCCAAGTTAATAAATGTTTTTCTGCTCAGGCTTCTGCCGGCAGCTGCTTTCATAAAATCAACTTATTCTGGACTGACAGGAGTTCTGGAAATGATTTGTGGGGGTTGTCTGAGGCATGTCAGTTCCAAAGTCCCCACTGTAAGAACTATGGTGAGGCACAGCAGCTTGTTGGGACTACCTTCACAAAGCCCTGCCAACTGGCACTTTAACCAATGGACATTTATTTTCTGACATTCCCCAAGACATAAAGTCCAAGGTCAAGGAGTCAGCGAGGTAAATGCCTTCTGTGATCTCACTCTCTGTGTTCATGTTTTCTCTCTTTGATGTCTGTAGCCTGATCTCTTTCTTTCAGGATAATAATCACGCCACCTCAGGCCTCATGATGATGGCCTTTCTTTACCACCGTGTATCCTTAAAGACCCTATTTCCAAACATATTCTGCTGAGGTTAGGACTTCAAGACATGAATTGGCTGTGGGAATGATAATTCAATTCATAACATTAAGTAAGAAGTTTTCTATCTACCCTTCATTAACAACAAAATGTATGGCTTCAGTCAAGCATGAGAGGAAAGTCGGAGCAACTTGCTGTCATTAATTAAGACTGAATAGATGCTAATTCATCAAGTGGTCAGCATCATTGTCATGGAAAAATAGTAAAACTTTCCACTGCAGTAAATAAAATGTGTAAGTCTGTTAACTGCATTAGGTTACTGTTCCTATTCCAAGTAAAAATGTATTACAGACAGACAAATTTTAATACCCTCTAATCCATCTTGTCAAAATATATAATGTATGCAGCATATTTATGAGCCAGCAAGATGTCTCAGCAAGTCAATGCACTGGCTGCTAAACTGTGCCACAATACCCCCACCCTATCCACAAATACAAAATAAATAAATAAATTTTAACAATTAAAAATAAAGCACATGTATGTGTATTAATAGCTTTTTGATGCAAAATATTAGCTTAGAGAAAGCTCAGCCACTTATTTAACAGTTTTTCCATGAAATGCATACAATGTTGAACTGATTAATAATAACAGAATATACAAAAAACACCAATTATTATCATCTTTTATAAAGTAAAAGACAAAGTCTTTATGATTTTTAAAATCTATCTGGACAAGTCTCAAAGGTACATTTAAGTATAAAAAGTATTTTGAAGTTTTTTTATTTAATTCTTATTAAATAAATTAAATGTAATATTAAGAAAGCAAGGACAATTTGATTCAGAACACTGATGAACAAGAATAACGAAAGATAGGGTTAATACTGACCTAGTTTAGATTCAATTCAATTAAAGTGACAATAACAAAAGTATTTTAAAATAAACTTTAAGAATAGAGTTAGAAGAAACCACAAGAATCCATGGCTGAGAAACTTTTGTTACTTGTTTAAAAAGACAAGGACATTACAAAGTTGTTAAGAGCCACAGAAAGTAATCTTGTCGACATAATAAAATCCTACTTTCCAGCAAAATTGCCCAATGAATACAGAACACATTTTAAAGATTTTGTTTAAAACAGACAGACTATTCTAAAACTAATCCATCACTGGTAGGTCTTTAAAGTGGAGCACTAATCTTGTTTTGTCAACATACTTCAAGAGGTGAGCACACTGAAACAAAATTCTTCCTTTTCTCATCCTGATGGAGGACAGAGATGGGATTCTCCTCCTTGCCTTGAACTATGGGATGCTGGATACAACCTATGGAACATGGGATACAAGCAAACCCAGTATGCGTTCCATGAAAGAAGGGTCCCCTGGAGGCGAGTTCTGCCTCAGATTAGTGCATAGAAATAGTTGAATTCGTTGGTTAAATTTTCCAGTGAGGATACTTTTGGGCCAACACTTTATTACTTGTGGAGTTCTTCTCGACATTTAGTGAAGAAACAATATTAATTATACACAAACCACGCTAGTACCAGAAAGGATCTGTTCTCCAGATCGTTTTATGAGGCCCATTTTAACCAAAAACCAAAGACCAATGCCTCTGTCATAAATTTAAGTAGAGTACCAAGTAGAACATTACAAGTCAAAATCCTTCATGAATATGGAAGAAGCATCCTTATAATTTTAATGAGTTTAGACAAGCAATTCATAAGATTGTTAGCATGGTGAAGTGTTATTCATTCCAGCGACACAAGTTTAACATCAGAAAAATCAGTTACCGTATTTTGTCATATTGATAAACTATAAAATAAAAACATATGTCCTTCTATACCGAAATAAAGAAAATTACTTGACCAACTGAATACTCACTAATTATTTTTTAAATTATAAATCACAAAGTCGGTTTCCTCAACTTAATAAGGACATATAATAGGAATCAATAGTAACATCATGAGAAAATTAAGCACAGTCCACTAAAGAACAGTCAGTGTGGTCAAGGATACAAGCTCTTACCCCCACCATTCAGCTCTGTAATAGAGATACTAAAGAATGCAAGAAGGCAAGAAAATAAGGCATGAAGAGAGGCAAAATAAGACATGCAAATGAAGAAAAAAGATTTATAGACTATATACTTTCCGGGTCACTGTATGAAATTGTAATCCACTAAGAAATATTCAAACTAACAATGGGAGTTTAATGAAGATAAATAATAAGTAAATGATATATAGAAATCATTTGCATTTCTCTATAATAGTAATAATTAGAAATTTAAACCAACAATATCATTCATGATAACAACATAGAAACTATTCTAACAAAAATTGGGCACAAGAGTCACATACCAAAACTACAAAGTACTGCGTAAAGAATGTCTGAGACAATCAAGTAAATGGGAATCCGTAAACCTGTAAGAATGAATCTTTTAATTTAGAGAGTATGTAATCTATTAGCACTTGCTGAAAGGAGAATGCATTTTGCATATAAAATTTACACAAGAAATATATATATATTTTCCTCAGTCACAACCACATAAGCACAAAAAGAATATGCAACATTAATTCTATGTTCTTATCCATAAGTACAAATAAACATAAAATTTTCTTGTCTGTATCTCAAAAGACTGTTTTCCTATGTAATGGAACAAAATGTTTTAATGAAAATCAGACAAACAAAAGACCCATCATCTCAATTTCTCTGTTGTAGCTCACTTGACCAAAGTAATCCTTTCCTGCACACCAAAGAGGAATAAGTAGACAATAAGAGATCTCAGAAAAGACTCAATTATCACTGTCCCCAACCAGCAATGGGTTATTAGTTCCGTACAAGCCATATTCTATGAGCATATTGCTCAGCCTAGTACCCTGGTAACCACAAGTCTCTGAAGCCAGTTGTAGAAAGACACCATACCCAAGCAGCAAATGTCTTTACAAGGGATTCTCTCCCTTTTATAGTCATAGCCAGTCCGGTGAGCTAATAATTATTAATCACTACCATGATTCTATAAAAGAGCCTTTATATAAATATGCATCAGTAAGCCAACAGCTGTGTCTAGAAACTAAAGATAAAAACACAGAGGAAGAGGGAACAAAAGATAAAACAGAGGAAAGGTTCCTACCGCTACTATGAATTCACTTGAGGAAGCCCCCCTCCCAAAAAAAATGTGCCTGGCTTGAAGGACCACATGACCAGTATTTCTCTTACAACACTGCTTTATTTTATTTGTCCGAGTATTTTGCCTGCATGTAGGCATACGTGGTGCCTATAGAGGCCAGAAGAGGCTGTCAAATACGCTGAAATTTGAGTTATAGATGGTTGTGAACTGCCATAAGGTGGTAGGAATCGAACCCTGGTCCTGAGGAAGAGCTGCCAATGTTCTTCCTCACTGAACCATCTTCCCAGCCCCTCTTAAAACATAGTTTAATTGTCTCTGAGTTGGCGCAATTCTACTGTGATATTAATACAACCTCAAAATCTATTGTTTACAATTTGTATAACTTTGAAAAGATTAAAAGCATGTTCTTTTCAGCTGCTTTAATAAAATACCACCAACTGGGTGACTTACAAAAAAAAAAATTCCCCACACAGTTCTGGAGGAGGCTAGGAAACCCAAGACTGAGATTTTTGTGCCTTCGTTTTCTGGAAATGACACATCTATCCAAAGCAACACCTTCTGGGGACTCCTTTACAAAGGCACTGGGACCTTTCATAATTGTTATGTCTTTATGGACTGGTCAGTTCTCAAAGACCCTAGTTTCTAATACCACCAATTCCAGGGTTAAGGCACAAACAAATTTAGAAAGTATACAAGGATTTGGAAACCATACCAGTGATCCATACAAATGCATTTTACTCATTAATTAAGAATGGCCAATCCAGTGCTAACATAGGTAACATAGGTACTGAGAACACTTCAGGGATGTGTTTTAGCAAAATAAGTATGCAATAGCCAAAGAAAATTTAAACATCATAATATCCAATAGGCCATAAAACTGTAGCCTTTAGATCTCTGCCCTTTTTATGCCTTTTTAAATATTTTATTTTTAAAATATGGATGGGTGGATGGGGTTGTGGGTGGGTATGTGCACTTGGTACAGTCCCCCCAAAAGGCCGGATGTGTCACATGGGGTTAAAAGCAGTTGTGAGTTGCCTGACACGGGTGCTGGCAATCAAACATGGATTCTCTGAAAGAACAGTATCCATTTCTCCAGTCCCCTCTTTTAATATCTCTAAAGAAATCCACAGTGACTCAGTCAAAATAAATGGCAAACCAAATTAAGGTACGAAGAAATATCCTCTACAGAACTAAATAATTCTTGGGTGAGACCAAGAGAAAGGATTCAAATGACAACTTCTTTTTCTACCAATTTTCATATTTTGAACACTTTTTCTGAATGGCTTAAAGGTAAGTATTTGGTTTGGGCATGGACTACCCAAAGGGAAATCTTTTCTCCGAAGTAGCATTCTCCCCCTCCCTACAGTTCCTACACAATAAACTGAAGCAAAGAACCAAGATGCGGATTAAAGAAACAATTCATGATACAGGTCCACGAAACCAAAAGAATCCACTGTGCGTATAGGCAATCCAGCTGGAACTGGTATATACTAGAGTGTATTGCTAACTACCTCTAAAGCTCTCCAGATTTATTTCATCTTTCATTTTTATTGCAGAATTATCTGTTCAAAAGCATCGTTCATTGGAAGCCTAATGAAGTACAACAAATATGTAGAGCTGTTCTTATTGGAGCTTTTGTGGAGACAGGAGGGCTCTCTGGTGTTTGCTCCCATGGCAACCCTTACTTAGTTTTTAATGTTCCTTGCTTTGTTCCACAGAAATGTGGACAATGCACATCGCTGCAATCAGATCTGAAGTGTGTTTAACAATGCACAAATTTGAACCCAGTTACCTTAAAAATAATAAAATACTAGCAAAAAAATAACATAAGTTTCTGTAATCAATGCATGTTCTTCTCAAAGTTCATAGATATCAGGACCACAGTTGAAATTTAAACACGTGTGCAAATTTTCTGTCCCCTCCTCCCAAACACTCACCATTTCTCTCTGCACTAACAACACGTTCATTTCTTTGGGCCATCGCTCCTCAAATGCTAACGGGTCCTATTTGCTTTCTATTCTATTAGATGTTATTTTTGTTTATCTCTCCAAGGGACCGTTCAACGCCCAGCTCTTTCTGTTAGATCACTTTCATGTGAGTTATCTGCTGAATGAAAAGTCCCAAAGAACAGCCCCTCAGGGTTGATAACTTCGCACACTGAAGGATGTTAGAAATGCTTTGTGGAAGTTTCCATTTTGCTCATTCACGTGTGACTCGAGAGTCTTGGGTGTTTTCGAGAGCATCAAGGAGCTCCTTGACAAGCTCTCCTTTGCTCTGTCCCTTCCTGCTCCTAGGTCAGCTTCTGTTTCCTGCTGGGTCTCTGTTCCTAGAGTGGCTCATTTTCTTTGTTCTCTTAGTGTTCTCGAGCTTAATGAACTGTTTTATGACTTGAATTCAAATAACGGGGCTTTTGTGGAGGAAGGCAAAAGGGACAGGGAGGAAGGGCGAGGAGAAAGATTGTGGGGGAAAGGGATACCCCAGCATGGTAGGGTTGCCTTTTACAATCCTACACAGATTTTTCTTCCCTATCAGATAACTTGCTGACCTTATCCTATGCTACAGCTGATTGCAATTACTTCAGTTTGTTAGGCTGACCAATTTTAGAAACGTGGACAATGCACATCGCTGCAATCAGATCTGCATTAAAACCCAGAAATGAAGCATACATCAGTTGTTGCCACTGGAGTTGTTATGATGTATTTTTCCCCTAAAGAAATACCCTCATGTCAGCAGGCCTGAAATAAATCTCTCCAAACTGCTAACATGACTTCTGTGGATAAGTCTGGTATCTTCTATACAATTAACTTATAGTCTCATGAAACTCAGTTATTTTTGTCATCATTTTTGTCTTGGTTCTTTCCTGTTCTTCTCCTTTGTGGGTTCTATAATTATTTTTTTTAATATTTTCTTGGTTTATTTGTATGTTAGAGAATATATGCACATACACAGGTAAAGAGGCTAGAAGTTGTCAAACGTCTTCTGTCTCTCTGTTTACTTCTCTGAGGCCGTCTCCTTTCTGAACCTGAGACCAGAGTTTCGTCAACTAGGTTGAAAAGCAGGGAGCCTCAACAATCCCTTTGTCTATGCCACCTTCAAAAGAGACTTTGCAGACATTTGTGGGGATGCGCTGTCTTTTATGAGGGTGCCGAGATCTGAATTCTGATCCTTATGATTGCTCAGCGAGCCTCCTTAACCACTGTGCCACCTCTCCAGCTCCGTGCTTTATAGTTATGGAAAAACATTCGTATTTGTTGCTTTTCTAATCACTATGACCAAACAACTGATAAGAAAAAAAAAGCAACTTAAGGATATGAGTTATTTTGATTCATAGTTTGAGGACAGATTCCCTTGTGGTAGGGAAAGCATAGTGGAAAGACTGGCTTCAGTTTAGACATCAGGAGCTCGGTGTCTTAGTTAGGGTTTCTATTACTGTAAAGAAACACCATGACCACAGCAACTCTTATAAAAGAAAACATTAAATTGAGGCAGGCTTACAGTTTCCGGGGTGTAGTCCACCATGGGGAGAAACCTAGCAGAGTGCAAGCAGACATGGTGCTAGAGAAGCAGCTGAGAGTTCTACCTCTTGATACTCAGGCAGCAGGAGGAGACTATGTGCTACAATGGGTGTAGCTTAAACATACGAGACCTCATAGTCCATCCTTACAGAAGACATACTTATCTATCCTATCCTTACAAGGCCACACCTCCTAATAGTGCCACTCCCTATGGGCCAAGCATTCAAACACAAGTGTCTATGGAGGATATTCCTATTCAAACCATCACTCTTGGGGAAGCTGGTCGCATTTGCTCATACTGAGAGATATATGCTGATACCCAGCCAAGCATCCTCTGGTTGTCACTTTGTATTGTCTGTGACTATACTCTTGGGATGATGGCTCTCAAACACATGAGGGTCTTCCCTCTTCATTTAAACCACTCTAGGAATACCTTCATGGGCATGCCCAGAAATGTGTCACCCGAGTGATTCTAAACCATTCAGCCTGACAAAGATTAGCCATAATATCATTTAAAGGTACAAAATACGCGGAGGAGATGGATAGTGAAGAACTGTGCATTTCTCAGTTTTAGAATCTCAGTGCACCAATAAACAATTTATATCTCCATCAGCCACCACTTGAAAGAAAACAGTGATTATGTAACCCCTTAAATCAATATGATTTGAAGGTTACCAAGTGGCATTTCTGACTTTAGAAATACCACCCCCAGAAATTGCCATCATCTCTACAATCATTATCCTTAGCTGCAGTAGTTGGGGTCTGGACACAGAGTGCTCATTTCAAGTGCAGGTTTGGGGCTGGAGAGATGGATCAGCTGTGAAAGGCTAGGCTCACAACCGAAAACGAAGTGCAGATTTGTTGCTGTGGATTGGCTACAATCGAGGACCTATCTGCCATCAATGAATTATAATTGCCAAGCAGAAGCAAAAGATGGGGAGGAGAGAGAATGGGGAGGTAGGCCTGCCGAAATAAGGGAGGCTTTGGAGCAGCTACACACTGTGTTAGGGAAGAGAATGCTTAAGGAAAAAATCTTGACAGGGCCAGAAACATACATGGGAAATAGGAAGGTCAATCATTTGCCCTGCATTGAGACTCTCAACTCTCTTACCCTGCCTTTTGTTTTTAAGACATGCTTTAAAGTAAGGGGTCACCAAGTTAATAGAAAAGAGAAAAATAACCCCAAAGGGAGCAAGGTCATGGAGCATCTTTGCATCAGCATCTAGCCATGATTTCATGGCCATACACCTCCCGTTCCACTTCCTTCCAGAAACACTAGGAAGAAAGGGCAGAGAGAGCCTGACGCAAAGCTGGGAGTTGGGGACAGCCTGCAGCCACCACTCCTCATTTCATGACTTTCTCCCTAGAATGTCTGCCTTATGAAAGTGACATGATCCCGGAGTCTGATTAATCCTGAGTGGTTTAGAGACATTGACTTCCAGATGGGCCAATGCGTGGTTTTTAATTCAATTCAGAAAGTCCCTTTCCAATGTCTCCCATGTGCTTGCCCTGTGCCCCCGTATTTCACTTCTCCCTCGCCACATATTTTCTCAGGTCATTTCTCCCGCAGGACCCTGCCTTTCTTCATCTGTTCTTGTCAAATGCCAATGAAGCAGAATGACTCCTGGTTTAAGGGTTAGAATGTAAAGCTATTTTACACTCTAACCATACAAAGTCAGCTTTGTCAGTATTATTTTTTTAACTCTGTAAAACCACACTTGAAATTAATATCCTTGAGCTCATCATTGAAAACCTCTACTCCACAGGAAACCTGGGGAGGGAGCCCCTAAGGGTACAAGAGGTGCATATTTTCTATCTCATGCTCTCTATAGGATGTATTTTCATCAAATGCCCCTGCCCTAATGTGGGTACTATTTCTCCCCCCCAATTCCAACAAAAAGCAGCATGATTCCATTTGTATAAACTACTAGCAAGAATTGCTATATTCAAAGCGATTGATCTGCTTTGTCAATAGCCATTATACTATAACCTCTCACCTCTTTAAGCCCTTAAGTTATTTTCCTTTTAATGTGGTTTTTTATTGTAATCCTCTACATAGATTTTTAGATTTATACTATCATAGAATAGTTTCCATTCATATTTCTTAATCCTGCCAGATATAATCAATGTGTTGAATTGAATGAATGGAGGTATATATGGATAGTTTGCAATTGCTGATTAGAATCATTTGCAGAAACGTGTGCAGATATTTTGACTTTTCTGGAATATAGCCGGAGTGAAGGGAGGCCAGGCAGGACAGGAAACTCCTAGAAGAGGCAACATTCCCAGTGGAAAAGCCAGAGACAGCACTATTTAGAGATTTCTCTGCTCAGGATTAGTGACTTGTGCTCTGGAAAATCGCCACACAGATCAAATACTGTTTAGAAACATGAGGGAACAGAAGAGAATTAAGGGATACTAAGACAGAAATATCATGATGAACAAGGAGACCAAATTTCAAATATATTTCATTGGCCAAATTATATGGTGTTGTGCCACAGAATTATAATAATATAATTCAGATATAATTAGAATTATATCTGAAGAGATTATGCAGCATACCCAGGGTGGAGGTTTCAGTTACACCATCATAAGGAATCAAGGCTGGCCTCACCTTTAAATAACCTTGCATTTTGAGTTTGTCTACCAACATGGAGAGCCTTTTGTGCGTGCCTCAGAGTGCATTTCTAACGTTGCTTTGAGCCTTGATTTTTGCTGTGTATTGTTTGTTTGTTTTAAGACTCTCAGTTAGAGACATGCATAACACTATGTTTTAAATGAAGTAGTCTACACAAATAGCCGAGGATAGTGAACCAACTCAATAATTACTAATATTGCACGTTATCCACATTTTTTAGCCAATTTTGCAATGACTCCGAAGATTGTATGACTAGTTCATTCCTGTTATTTTCCCATCATCTTTCCTCTTGTATGATTTTTTCTTGGCATGCTCTGTGCTATAAGCAGAAGAATACCCACCTCTCCAGAGATCCTGATTTGACAGAAGAAAGTTTGCTTCACTTTTCATTGTCAATTTTGTTTAAAAAAAAACACTTCTCTTGTTTTTTTATTGCAAGGACTTTCTATTCCATCTTACACACTAGTCTATTGTAGATCTATTTAGTTAGAATCTTACTATTGGGGAGAAGGCTCAATAAAATTTAGAATACAACGCTATCACACTCATCGTATTTCTTATTATACATTTAGGGGTTAATGAAGGTCTTACTGTTATCTAGTAATAACAAAAACACTTTAAAATGTGATTCCCACTTCTTTTCTCTGTAATTTAATTATAGTGAACTTCACAAAGCAAATTAGACATACTTTGTTTATGCCCAAGTTCAAGAGTATTAATCTGTAAATAAATGCATGGGAGCAGTCACACTTCCTCCCTTTCAGATTACAGGAACCTCTACAATAAAGCCCCTGGGAAGAGGGTAGCGAAGCAGTGTGCGTCAAACAAGCCATTTATTCTATGCTATACGTGGGGGGCTGACTATCCCTATAAATCTCTTCAGTTGACTGGAGTGTTGTTAGCAATATAAATCAACCAACGTGTGTGTGTGTGTGTGTGTGTGTGTGTGTGTGTGTGTGTGTGTGTTGGTCTCCAGTTACATAAAATAAAGGACATCATTTCTACTATTAACCAGTGACCAGACTAGTTACTAAAACCTATGATGGTCCCTGGCTTTTTGAGACCTACCATGACAAAAGTCATAGCCTCCAGAGTTAGTATCTATCTATAAACTCTCCTAGCTGTTTAAACCTGCTGTTTTCCCTCTAGTTGCCTAAGTTCCAACAGTCTTTTCGAAACATCAATGAATTAAACTTTTAACCAAGGCAGACTAGCACATATTAAGATATTCATTTATGAATGAACAAAATAAAGCATTTGTAAGTTTTCAAACACCATCAATATACTTTAGAAAACTACCGAGTAAATCCATCAGTTCATATCCAAATATACTGGTTAGTTTTAATTGATACAACCTAGAGTCACCTCAGAAGAGAGAATCTCAGCGGAAGAACTTCCTCAATCCCATTGGTCTGTGGTCATGTCTGTGAGCCATTGTTCTGGCTGATGATTGACGGGTAGGGCAGCCCACTCTGGGCAGCACCTGCCCTAGACAGGTAATCCTGGGCTTTGTAAGAAAGATAACTGAGCACGAACCACTGATCAAGAGAACCAGCAGAATTTCTTCGTGGCTTCTGCTTCAATTCCTTCTTCAGCCCCCAACCTAACTTCCTTAATCATTAACTGTGGCCTGAAAATGTAAGCTGAAATAAACCCTTTTCTCCCCAAACCGCATTTGTCAGAGTATTATAGCAATAGAAAGCAAACTAGGGCACCATATTATGTCACAATAACTTCTACTTAGGCCTAAGAGCCTCTGATGACCCCCTGATTCTGCTAATCCATCCAAATCTCCAATGAACATTTAGGAGAGCTTGATATGTGTAAACTATCATTTTAGACATCGGCAATATTGTGGTCAACAAGCCTCCACTTTACCCTACCAGTGCTTATAGTCAAGGGAGCCCTGATCAGTGGAAGGAATTCTTTACACCAGCTGCAGAAAATGGCCAGTGTAGGGAGGAAGACTATAGCCTTGTTATCTTGGGCGTAGCCAGTAAAGATAAAGAAATTTAGTTAAGATTTATGAAAAGTTTTTAAGAACTTAAAATGACTGGTAAAATCGAATAGTTTAATGACAGTAGTCTCACACAAAACCAAAACAAATGACTCTGAAAAATATTAGGATTCCTTTAATCAAACTGAGAAATCTATAAAGGGCAACATTTTATAATAAGGTAACTAAATAGCAAGACAATGCCCTCAGAAAGAATTATCTCACTAAATTTGCAATCTTCTTCTGGACTTCAAAGCAGCGTTTCTCTAATTTATGTGCTAGTCGTTTCTTAACTTCTCCAGTCTCCTTTGACAGTCTTTGACTAATGCATTAATCTGTTGACTAAAATCCTCGTGAGGAAGGCAGCATTGATCAGAGGCCTGGCCTTAGAGAATACTTAGGTACTGTTAATGGAAGCCACAGTCAGAGCCCTTGAAGGCAACAGTGATTGGCTTCCCAGCCTCCTCCTCAGGAGCTGCAGAATGAACACCTGAACTAAGGATTCCCGATGGATCGGGTGAACCTTTCTAATTTGCTCTGTGTGAGCCACAGCTGTTATGAATATTGCATCACAGATCTTAAAGATAGGAATGTGTCTTTCCCCAGTTAACAAACTCATTTTAAGGTAGGAAATTTAAACTTACAACCCTGTTGTTATTCATCAAAACCTTCTGCTTCTCTTGCTAAATATTGGTAGGTTAGATATGTCTCCCATACGCATGTGACTGTGGAAAATATTTTTGTTAAATTCATTTAGAAATATTTCATTCCCACTTCAGGAGCTTTTCAGCCTTTCTTTAGAAAATTATATAATGATGGTGTGTCAGCCATATTTTACTCATTTCTAACTTTATAAAAAAAAATTTATGTGCCTACATGTCTGTGTGCGCACCATATAAATGCAATTGCCAGTGGTGGCCAGAAGAGGGCAAGAGATTCCCCAGGAACTAGACTTAGAAGCAGTTATGAGCCACTATATTGGTGTTGAAAACCAAGCCCAAGTCCTCTCTCTGTAAAAGCAGCAGGTGCTCTTAACTGCTCTTAACACCAACTTTTAACTCTTAATGATTATTAAATGTAACTGTTTTTACATTTCTTTCTAGGCCACATATCTAACACTGAGATTCCCCAGAGGAGGTCCTGATGCCCAACTATTAACAGTCGTGCCAAGCACCAAGGACCGAGCTGCCTTGGGGAGGGAAGAAGAGAGCTGCCCTCCAAGGCAGAGCTGGCCAGAGGCTTACAGACTCTTTTCTTTCCCCCGAGTGTGGAAAGAAACTGCGCCTCTGCCTACCTGAAAGTCGAAAGGACTCACGAGATTGAGTCCTAGGAGAGATGGATTGTGGGAGGAATGATAATAGGCCCTTCTGAGCCTCACACAAAACACCTTGTGCAAACCTGGGCAAACTCCTCCCTTGTCCTGGGCTACCCAGCTGCCCCGGATTAAGGCACCTCTTTCAAGAGGACGAAAGAAATGACGGGGCCACTCGTTAACCTCTGGAGACATAAGGGAGGTAGGTTGATGCTGAATGAGAGACATTAAGAAATGCACGTCTGTGAAGGCTCTGGCGGGGATGAGGGGGTCCTCCTTCCAGCACAGCCTTCCCTAGCACAGCAGATGAAGGGGATTGTTAAAGATAGACTCTACCCAGTTTCTACAAGGAGTCCTGTGAAGCAATTAGCCCGCTGTGCTGCTCAGCTACAGCCTCTCATGAGAAGACAAAGCAATGTTCTGGAAGCCATTCTTCCTTGCCCCTGAGCAAGGGATGCTCCCAGTACCCTGAAGCCCAACCGTCGGGGGGAAGGTTTCCCTACTCATCCCCAGACGTGGCAAGAGTATTCTCTGATGCCCTCCCTGTGGCAATGATCTCTCTGTTCCTCTCTTGGGGGCTGGGAATGTGGAGGGACAAATCCCGAGCAGTAACGTTAGATTTTGTTGACATGTGAAGCAATTCTGGCAAACCTAATGAGCCTTGTGGTTGTGATTTATATCTAGTTGGGAGAGATGACATCTGGATGTCTGATTTATTCCCTAGCAAAATGCTGGCTGAACCTAAAATAAGAAAATAGAAATTTATGTAACAGATTGCAGAGCCTTAATTTAAGAATGACTAGGAACCCAGCAGACACTCCGCAGCACTGCTATGCCCAGAATCACATGCTCTGAGTGAATATCGCCTTTCTTAAAGGACCAAGTCGCCTTATTTTTGCCAAAATTCAACACCACACCTGAATCTATTCAAGACGACAGGTTTGTAATCTTGGCATTCAATGACATGCTGGCTGCTATTTTAAAAAAGCAAAGAGCTCTTGAAGAATCTAGTAGAGAGTCACAGTTTATTCCAATTCTCCTTGGAAGCCCACAAGCTACTTCACAATGTTGCCCATGCCAAGAGAATCAGAAAAATCTTGGGACTTGGAGAGGAAGGACTCCTATCCCATCTATTAAGAAATCTGAAGTCACTGTCATAATTGTTACCTCTTCAGAGCCCTAAGGTGTTTTTATTCTGGACCCTGTTCCTGTCCTGAGCACTAAAACACACCCTCCGTCTGGTCTGGGTGATTCTCTAGGTGGTGCCTGCTTTGCTATTTTCTCTTCTTATCTCTCCTACACTGAGTCATGCAGTAGTCTCCCTTCCGGTTTTCAGCTGTCCACGAGCTCGGGAACACTTGGAGCAGACAGGCGGGCCCTGCTAGAGAGGGCGGAGGCCTCAGCATGAATGGCATGTGCTAGCCTCACTCTGATTCCCTTGTGCTGTCTCTTTGCGTGTTCTCTGGCCTGACTCAGCTTCAGATGTTCCAGTACATTCATTGTGGTCGCTGGATGGAATTTTTTTTTCTGAATGAGAGAAGAGGGAGCAGCGTGGAGAGAGGAAAAGACACACACACTGAGAGAGAGAGAGAGAGAGAGAGAGAGAGAGAGTAATCAAAATGTAAAGAATGATGAAATAAATAGGGGAAAGGGAAAGAGGGGGAGTGAACAAGAAACCAGGCATTGGGAAAAGACCACAGAAAGCAGGAAAACTCTATTTCTATCTCCTTTGTGTTCAGCTAGCCAGAAAGGTGAGTGGCCCACCAGAGACTCACTAACCAGGGTGTGTTCATACTTAACTTTTACCTTTAGACAAAACTAAAGCTCTTGTTACTGTTCCTTCCTTCTTTCAGATTCCCTAAGAATGAGGGGATCGCAATGAAGAACACTCCCTGTGGTAGAAAACCGCTGTCTGGCCCAGCAGGCCTTTGGTGTATGTTTGGGAAGGAGTCATTGCCGTAACACTTGGGGAATGCAGTCTTGTCTCTGACTGGACTGACCTCAGTAAACCCCCTAGGGCCCTTCCCTGGCTGCAGGGCCGTTTTACCTTCTGTGGCATCTCTAGCAAGGGCACCAGGGAGCATGGTGGCTTCAGTTCTTTTACATCCTACACTCAGGGTCTCACAGACCTTAGGATAAATTACAAAATAAACCACTCCCATGGTTCCCTCTTCTTGCATTTAGGTCTTTACCTTTGTCTTGCTGACACTGATAATTTCCTGGCATGGTCCTTGTCCTCTGCCTCTGCATGGAACCCAGCAAAACTAGGATGGAAACCAGGTACTTCACTGCATCCAGAATCAAGTGCTGCTTCTCTTTCTTGGGAAAGAGCATAGCAAATGACTTTCTCCATACAGGCCTTCAGTTCCAGCCCTAGTTCTCAAAGCAGGGACAGCATTTGCAGCTGAAGAAACCCAAGGAAGGAGAATTCCTTTGAGAGGGACTGGCACCGTTAAATTTCCTTTCTATACCTCACATGTGCCCCAGATTAGGAGAAATGGATTTATAGCTCAGCAGATAGCCTGAAATAAAACAAGAGGCATAGCCCAGAGGCTGCAGAGAAGGGAATGTGGGCTGAGTAGGCATGCGTACCCCCTGTGTTTTCTGTGGAGCAAAAGGCCTTCACTATATGTACCAGGTGAAGAAAGAAGATGCCCTCCATGGGTAAAGTAGCGAAATTGGTCTTGAAAAGAGCAAAGGAATGGGTGGAAAGCAATCGTGTTCAGCTGCTTTGAGTCCTACCATTTGGAAGCTGTGTGCTGTGTTCCGGGTTAGGCCCGGTCCCGTTCTTTGTGGTCTCTGCAACAGAGGATAGAAACACCTTCCTCATAAAAATATTTATGAGGATCTTAACCTCTCCCACACAGACCTCTCTCCTGGGCAAGTGACTCACTAGAATACAAGAAGAGGGCAGGAAATGATAGCATGGACAAAAGGAAAGTCTCTAAACATTTCCTCCTTCGGTGTCTAACAACCCACGTGAACCCCAGATCACGTGAGAAGAGACTCTGGTAATAACTGTCCACTCTGCTTATTTCCCTCCCGCTCTTCAGAGTCCTCACAGCCATCCTGTCAAATGCAGGGCTGTGGTCAGATCCTCAAGTTCATCAGACCTGTGTTGGAATCACATCTTTGGAGGGAGGCTGAGTGAGAATACGGCCAGGTATCACAATCCTCCTTGAGCTGTAATTGTTGCAAGAACCAAGTAGCCGGGCACGGAAACTTAAGCCCTGTGTCCGTTGATGGCAATGTCGCGCCTGCCATTTTTATTGGTAGTAGCATCTTCTGTCCACTTGCTAAGGAAGCTTTCAATAAACACACTGCTGGCTGAGAGGTTTCCTCTTTGTTTAGTTTGCTTCATTCCCCAGCAAGTTTTTCAACCCTTCCTGATTCTGTTGGTACATGTGTGAATTTCATTACTCCACAGACTCAGAGTCCTCCTGCCTCACAGCCATTCCAGGGCTGGGCTAAGACACAGAAATCCACTGTCAACATAAAACTGTGTCCTTGAAACTGAGAATGAGCATCCTGACCAGTGCAGTAAGGCAGAGTTCGCACAGCGTATGTGCTTATAAGTGGAATCACCTTCACCTGAGATACCATCTTTATTGTTATGGTTTCTCTCGGTTTCCTCCTGAGCACTGGCAAGATGCGCTAGGTGTTTTCTTCTCGCTTAGATACCAAAATAAAATCTCTTCCAAATGACTGGCTTCTGAGTTCTGATGCCAGGGTGTGGGAGCCAGCCCCTGAGTCATCCAACTGAAAGCCAAGCTGAGGGGAGGTGGTTTTCATTTCAGGAACTAGGGTTAGCTTCCTGGAGACCAAACACAGCAGCATCAATAAAGAGGTAGACAGGAGGTTGTAATAAAAGAGGAATTTAAGCTTCGATTTAAGTATTAACTAGAGAGGATGCAGTGGTCAAATATAGAGAAGAATAGAATGCTTCTCTGCAGAAAGAACATTCTCAAAATTGGAAGCAAAATTAGGATGCTTCTGCTACCACATCACTAACATGGGTGGAAACAGCATTCTCTTAAATGTGCCTTTCTTTTTATGGAAATAGTCCAGACATTTCCTAATGGGTATTTTTAAGAACTATTTTCTTATATTCATTCTATAAACACCTAATTTTTAATGACCTTTTTTCTGCTATTCTTGGAATAGAATCCAAGGTTTATTGGATTTTCTTGTGTGCTATATCTATATCTATGATGTGGAGTCTATGACTTAGCCACATGCTAGCCATCGCCTGGAAACATTTCTAAGCACTACCTATGTACCAAATGCTGGTATCATGGACAAGAAGACACCAAGGTACCTTGATGCTGTGTAGCCCTATTCCACAAAAAACTAGATCCCAAACAAGCAACGCCAAGGGCTCATGAGTGAGCTGTGACTCAGGACAAGAGTCTAAACCTTCTCACCAATCCTCTGTCACTTGCTGTGTGCGCTTCGAGCAGAGTAAGTGAGCTACTCTGCTCTGCACACAGTGGGGCACAATAGGTGGCTTCAGGTCAGCCTTTCTAAGTGTGGCATACTCCCATTCACACTGTGCTGGAAGGCCAAAGGACCAAAGTCTGTCATTCGCTTGTTCATCATCATTCCCAGGGTTGAGAACAATGCCAGAAATAAAAGGGTTCTCAACAAACGCTTATCAAATGACCGAAACTTTTAAGAGTCTACCATTGTGACTGGTATTGTGAAGGAAATGAACAGGGTCCTCTGAAGGAGAAGAGAGAGAGAGCAGTGGGGATGATAAGAAGGATCTCTTTTGTGGAGACCCACAGCCAAACATTAGGTGAACCTCCGGAAAGCCTGTGGAAGATGGGGAGAAAGGATTATGGGAGCCAGAGGGATCAAGGACACCTCAGGAAAAATACCTAGAGTCAACTGGCCTTGGCTCATGGGGGCTCACAGAAACTGCCAGGCAGAGAACTTGGATGCGCCTGACCTGGGCCCCCTGCACAGTGTAACAGTTGTGTTACTCGGTCTTCCTGTGAGAATCCTGGCAGAGGGATCAGGGGCCGTTTCTGACTATGTTGCCTGCTTGTTGAGCCCTTTCCTCCTGCTTGGTAGTCTTGTCTAGCCTTGAAAGGAGAGGAGGTGCCTCATCTTGCTGCAACTTCATATACCATGGCTGACACATGGGAAGCCTGCACTTTTCTGAAAAGAAAAAAAGAAGTGGACTGGGCGGAGGGGCATTTAGTGGGGAGAAACTGGGAAGAGAAGAGGGAGGGAGGGGAAACTGATGGGTCTTGGAAAAAAAATAACTGATTGATTAATGAATAAAAACTAAGGGTATCTTTGTGAGAAGCTAAGTGGAGAATATTCTAGAAAAAAATAATGAGTCCAAATGCACTCTGTCAGGAGAAGCTTGTATGGTTGTCGTTGGTGTCCCTGTGTATCCTGTGATACCACCATTGTCTGCCGGGCTGCCTTTGCCTTTCTTTATTTAGTCTATTTCCATACAAGGCAGCTTCTGGTTGTTCTCAGTTGGAGCACCTCTCCCCAGAACACCTCCTTTCAGCAGGAGTGGGGAAATGTGGGAGAAAAGGAAGTGGTTCCATAAACACTCCCACTTGCCTGAGGACCTGGCTAGCAGCCACGTGATCACACCAGAGTTCCCACACATCTCTCCCTGCTTCAACTCCTCTAGATTTCCTGTGGCTTCCTGAGGACAGCTTGGAATTTCCAGAATTTGTCCTTGTATTTAAGGGAAGCACTTGGCTTTTAGCTCATAAAACTCACTTCTTGCAAGAGATTCCTATATTATGTTTCTATTCCTTGAGACCATGACTCTTCTCAAAGGTCTTACTTTCCTGACTTTAGAAACAGTGACATGTTTTCAAAGGAGATTTATATTTATATTTTAGTCATACATAAAGCACCCTTCCCTCTGTTTTCTGGTTGGGACCATGTGGAGTCTAGTAGCTTCACCTGTGACTAGGAAGACAGGAAGGAACAGAAGCTTTTGGTTCCTCCTGAGAACTAATTAAGTGGCCAGGCCACACACGTGCCCAACTAGAGAGGGAGACACTTCAGCTTCCATCAGGCCATTCCCTAAACTGTTCCCTCTCACCATCTGTCTCTTCAGACTTGTGGTTCCCTAGCCATGCTGAGGAAAGAAGTAAGTGACAGCTCTGCCATTCACCAACAACCAGGATGGAATAAAGGAACGAGAGAGGCTCTAAGTATGGGCTCTGACTTCTTGGCCACGCTTGTTTGACGTCCAGGGTACAGTCATCGGGTTGGGAAAAGCAATCCTTTGGGGACAGATAACATGTTTACATTGCACAATATCTTCTACTAAAAGACAACACCAGTTCCCTCTGTCTTCTTCCAGACCCTGGAGGATGTTCTTGAGGTTGGGGTTCTAGTACCAGGGGTAACCTTTTGTGCCTTTGGAAGACTTCCTGGCGTCAGCATCCTTGCCTATAAAATAGAGCCTTAGGCTTGGTGTCTGCTTCAGTCCTGAAACATTCCATGAATCTCCTGAACAAGCACAGACTTGTGGGTGCTCTCCTGGCACTCCCAGAGAGGAATTTGCCCTGTGGGGCTGGGTTTGGAGCCCAGTATTTGGGGTGGCTCTATCAGCAGCCCATATCTAATGCACTTCTGTCCCTGGAGCAGGTTCAGATGGCATTTTTTATTAGATTGTTAAGGGAAATTATGTGTGCATGCATGTATGTAAACCCATATGCACACACAATCGACCCTTGAGTATTGACAGACAGATGTGGTGGAACACAGGACACACAACTGTTTAACATCTCGCTTACCTGAAACAGCACAGACTCACGATAACTAATGACAATCGGCCTGCAGATAGAGCTACAGGATAGTCTGATGCATTGCTTCTCATCTTTCCTCACCGAGGAACGTGGTCAGGCACAGCTGGGCGGTTATTTCCCTCATGATCCTGCTCTTTTTTCCTCCCAGAACAAGGCAAGACCTTTCCTGTGCTCTGCGCCAGTGCACACGTGGCCTTCTCTCAAGAACGATTTGGAGAATCGCTGGTATCTTCTATGATTTCACAGCATCACACATTAAAGTTCAGAGTCTTCATCCGTCGCCTTTATATAACTCGAGCTATTTCGAGTCCTACTTGAGAATGCACAGACTCAGGCAAACGCAAGATTGTGGAGAGCCTGGCTTGTCTCCAGGGCCGACTCTCCAATGTGGAATTGCTGCCACTTGCCTGTTACAAAATACCTTCCCTTCCTCTCCACACAGCTATGGTAAGGCTTTCGGAGACCACCCTGACTCTTGGAGAGAAAAGGACATCTGAACTGAATATTGCCTTGAGAATTATTCCCACTTTGTGGAAACCATTACCCCAAGGGTACATCCTGAGTCCCACCAGCCAATGGTCTCAGAAAGACTGCAGCTGGGAGAGCAAAACCATGACCTTTCTGTTCACTGGGCTTTCTCGGTGGCCTGGGTCACCTCTCACTTCTTTCACATCGCATCTCCTTCTCTGGGCTGTGAAGGATTTGTCTTCCTCAGCAGTAAGCGCTCAGCGGATCACTGTTTATCGAGAACCAAGGAGGAGGAAGTTCAGCAAATCCTCCTTTTAAAAGTTGGCTCATACTTATGTAAGTGGGTTGAAACGAAGAGTAGAAACAGATGATGTTAATTCGTCTCATTTGCTCGGTACCTGCAGCGCAGCTGCGTTGTTGGTGAGCCTTGCACGTATGTTCCATTGTGCCGGTACCACGTCCCTCGGCTCCTTCAGTGCACCAGCCATTTTCAAGCTGTGTTTCTTGGAACATACGTATACATTTATATATTCCATCAGTGATTCCTTATTTCATATGGTCAGCCAGAATATACCCATTTCTGCGAAAGCAAAAGCTACTGCATGTTTCCTAAAGAAAAATGGGGATATATCCCTTAATTTTCTTCAGTGGGTCTCCACGCCTTTTCCTTCAAAATGTGTGACATCATTCATTTTTCTCACCATCTCCTTTATTTTACTATCATGGGAGTTTAATGTAAACATTAACAAGTGAGGTGTCTGTCTATGGCACATGTAGATCAACACAATCTAACCCAAGGTATTTTTATCAGTAAAAAGGAAAATGTCTGTTATCATGTATTATGTAGAACTAGCCTTCTCTGTTTCCTCTGCTTGATGATATTCTTGTTGAGATGCACCATAGGAAACCTAAAAAAAAATAGCCAGCATACATACTCTGCAGAGGCCTCTCCAGGGAGGCCCTGGGATGATTTCCGCCTTCGTGGCCCACCTCTCCTCTACAGGACAGATCATCAGTGTTCTGAGATACAGTTGACACTCAGTCAGAGCTAGTGACCCCTGCTGCACTGTGTGGGATGGTCTTGCCTTAGCATCTCCTACCCCTTAGAGTCTTTCCTGGTCCTCTACTTCCTCTGCCTGTAAAGAACAAAAAGATCCCTCTTGGGAGATCACCCATCACCTTCCGTTCCCCTCGAGTTTTTCCAGTGGGGTTCCTGAGTGGACTATGGATTGTAGACAGATTGAGAATGAGCCTGTGTCTAGGGACTTTGACATCTCCTAGGTCCATTGAGGGATTTTTCGTTCGTTGATTCTACAATGAAGAGACAAACATATCAATAGCTGAAAGCACAGAATTTTAAATAGTATTTTAATATGTTTTAAGAGAGTGCTTATTAAATATTAGAGACTCAATAAATACTGCATTTCAATAATTCAATGAGTCATATATTTTTGATGGGCCAAAGTAATTTTCCATACCTAGTTTTTCCCAGATGAGTAAAGTATTCAATAACAGCAAGAAGACCTCCATCTCTGTTTAGATGAATGGAAAATGTCGCTCTCTGATCTGAAAAATTGTCATTAATTTACACATAGCCTGCTTTGGGAAGTGCACAAACGTTCAGCGACTCTTCTGTATCTGAAAGCTCCAAGAATGACATCAAAGCAGTGGTTTTTTTTTAAACACTGTGTCACATAAAAAGGGGGAGGTATGCTCTGGCCCCTGCTGAGGGTCTCTCTCCTGCCTGATATCAGGGAGAATCACTGTCTCTGTGTCATTCAGGCTGACAGGAAGGCTGCAGTAGAATTTCTTCTTGTCTGAGATCTCTCCCAGAATGCACTCCCTCTTTACTCTCCCCATGTTCTCTGCAAAGGAGCTAACCTTAAGAACACATCAGCCGGCTCAGCCCACTCTTATTTCAAAGTGCAGTTCACATGTGAGAAAGGAGCCTGTGGCAAGCTGTACAAGGTATTAAAACTGTGACTCACTGCCAGACAGAGAACAAGTATTCTCTCTCTCTCTCTCTCTCTCTCTCTCTCTCTCTCTCTCTCTCTC